>VZSZ01009106.1:0-14540 GCA_013398815.1 Ibidorhyncha struthersii
TCCAACCCTGACCATTCTGTGATTCTGTGATTCTGTGTAAGAATGTTACGAAAAAGGATTGCAAGGCCTTATATTGTAAGACCAAATAAAACAAAAATTATGTATGTCACACAATCCCCAGCCAACTGTTCAGAATGTACATAAGGCAAAAAAATTGTGTAGGAATCCCTGGCTCAGTTATGCTTTTTGATACAAAGTTCCCGGGCAAGAAGTATAAGCATTTCCATGTAAATCGAGGAAAAGGCTATTTTGAAATGGTTTTGCTAAATATTCCAAACATGTAGAAAATAAAATATTTGCTGTTAGATACTTGTCTGTTTCTTGTGTAGGTGAATAAAGTAAATTTAATACAGGATCTTTAGTATGTATTGTCTTCATTTTTTTTTACAGATTGAGGAATTATTGTCAGTTGCTGATTTTGGACCTCCCGAAGAAGAAGAAACATCTCAAAATGATTTGAAGTGAGTTTTCTGAATCAGAATTTTATGAGTGTGCTTTTTCATCTCTGTTGGCCAACTTAAATTGGGTATTATTTGGCATGACAGAAAGTATATTTTAATTAGATGTGTACGTTGTTGTTATCTCAGAGTTGAGCAAATGGTGTTATGAGGAAATAAAAGCAGAAGAGAGACTTTTTAGAAGATGTTACCGAAAAGTCATCTCAGCTTTTAAAGAGATCGGTCGGGCCTTTTTATTAACAGAAGAGGCTACAGAATAAGCCAGGACAAAACTAGTATGTAATTGTCCCAGAAATTAAATGTAGAGGACGGCATTTTATTTTGTGGCTTAAGTTTTCTTTACCAAAGTTACACCCATTTATTAAAATTAAGGGAAAATATTTCTTATTATATATGCTCTGGTTTACTTTCATATTTTAGTGCAGACACGTTTTCATAGGCTATTTTGTCATTGGTTCTTGTACCCAGGTACATTGCTGCAGACCACAGGTTTGCAGATACAGAAAGAGAAAGTCTGTTTTTTATATATAAGTGAACTTCTGTTAAGCTGTGGAGAATGACTGAATTGTCACTTGTAACAGCATAGTGTATACGCTTTCAGAGGCAACTAACCCATAAGGTGATAGCGGAACACAGTCTTAGAAGTCGGCAGTGTTTGATGTCTATAGTCTGAGTGACATAGTCATCACAAATTGGTTACTTGCATACCCAATACTTGTTCCGGTATTGGTGTCGTTACTTTTATGAGGGAAGTATTTTTAGAATTTCTAAGAATCCAAGACTCAGTGTCTTTTTGATAATTAAATTTTAAAAAATGCTTTGCAGAAGTAATATTTGTTTCTTGCTGGTAGTTTTCTCCTGAGGAAAAAAGATCTACACTTACTTGGCCATTTTTTTTCTGGTATAAGTTTGGTTTGTTATACAGGAGTTACAAGCTTACTGACAAATCTCCCTAAGTTAACAAAAAGTAAGTCAATTTAGCATTCTTCCATGAGGGATTTTTTTTGTATCGAGGGATAGGGCTTAACAATTTATTGGAATAATTATTCTGTGGACTGGATGCTCTCAAAGCCAACAGCCTTGCACTTGTGTGCTGCAGTCTGTTGATGGAAATTCCTTTTGTGCCTTAACGTCTCATAGGACGGTTCATCAGGTGCAAGTAAGAAATAGCTTACTGGGGGAATTCGTTGTTGTGACAGAATTTCCCAGAGGGCACCTAACATCTTCCTCTGTTTTTGTCTTGTGGAAATACTTAAGTCCATCTTAACATGCCATATGCTGTCATTCATATGTTTGTCTGATGTGTTTTGGGCACAGACTGCTGCTTCTTACTTCTTGGAAGAGCTGGGAGAAGTCTAACTTCCTTGGGGCTCCCAGGTCCAGTGCTCACTGCATTACCTGTGCACACCTTTTCCCAGAAACAAGCAGTTTTAACTGGAATGTAGTTGCTTTATTGGCTTCCTCCCGTTAAATCTGTTGATGCGCTGACAGGCTTATACACAGCCTGTCCTTGGACACATGGTATGGTGGTATCTCTGCCTTCTTAACATAGGGAGCACAATGCTGAGCACAGCGTGTTAATAAAGTCAAACTGAAAACTCCAGTTTATTTCTGTGTTACTCAACTTGTCACAATTAGCATCGCCCCTTAAAATATACACAGGGAAAAACCCTACAGCATTTGTTTTCCTTTCCACAGTAAACTGTTCTCTTCAGCAACCCAATCTTCAGATTCACCAGTGCGGTCTAATCTTTTTGGTATTGATCATGAACTGCTGAATAAGCAGATAATGGACTACAAAAGACTGAAAGTGTCAAGAGATGTAGAAAGCATTGCCTGGACGGAAGAGCAGAAGCAGCAGCTTTCTAAGATTCGAAAGAAAATGAAAAAGAAAAAAACAAGGAATCCTCCTGATGATGACATTACACCACAGAAATACTTACTGGACAGACACGAAGCTGATTACTGGGATAATAACACTGAATCATTCTCGGACTATGAGCTGGAGGATGAATTACAGGAAGAGGTAAATGAATTGGAGGTGGATGATGGCAAAACTCTAAGTCAGCCTACTGATAAAGTGAAATGAAATGAAAAATCCACTCCCTTCAAAGTGGAGGCTGTCAATAGCAAAAAAAAAAAAAGACTGCCATAGATACTGAAAGATTATTTGTCTACAGCCTGTTTACCACTTCCTCTTTCAGACTAGTAGGTTTGCCACATATGGGGAGGTTTGCTAGCACAAGGTATGTAAGAAAAACAAAAACGCTATTTGTGACATTCTCTTAAGCAGCGTTCGAGCTGCTGCAGTTGTAGGGCTTCCAACCGGAAAGCAGGTTTGTCATAACAAAATACACATAGTGCAGCACTGAGTTAAAAATTCTTGCAGTTCTATTGATTATTTCCAATAAAATTATGATTTCTGTGTTGAAATAAAATGTCTTTTTTTTTTTGAGTGATCTGGATAAAAATACTCACAAAGTGATGGTGTCTGTTGTTCTAAGATCAGGAAGGAAGAGGGAAGCAAAGTAATGACAGTGGCCTTCAAAGAGCAGCCTTCAGCGCACAAAGACCAGGACAGGGTATTCTCTAGAGGACCTAGTCTAATGGGGGAACTGTTTCCACCAGGAGGTGAAACTTGTTGTAATTATGGCCAATAAAGTTACAACCCTGAAAAAAAAAAAGTATTTCTTTTAATATTCAGAAATTTACAGTTGTGCAAGGGGAACTAGAACCAGAAAGGAATGGAGAACTGCTCATCTGTTGGGTAAAATTGGGCAAAGCATTGACTGTGACTGAAAAAATGTATTAAAAACCTCAAAGGCGGAGAACAGGCAGTAGGGATGCGTGGGCCGGTGCAGGCAAGATGCAGGAACAACCACAAAACCATGGATGAAATGCAAAGAGTAAATTTATTTTCATTACCTCGCCAACCGGGGGCTCTCTGAAGCAGCACCCGGGCAGAGGCACCACTGAGCTCAGTCCACGCTAGAGGATTGCTGACCCTGCTGGTTTTGCCTGTATATCAGGGATTCATGCAGGCGTAATTTACCACTGGGCTTTGATCTTTTCCACAACAGGGCAGGAATCTCAAGCACATTCAACAGGGTGTCTCTGTGTTATCTAAACACAGATGTTCCACTTGTCCAACACACAAGGCCAAACAACTATTAGTACCATACATGTGTTTTTAGACACTCCAGCATGTTTACAATCCCCCTTGCCAATCTTCTGTTATTTTCCCACAAGGGAAGCATGCTCCAATAAACATTTGAGGTTCGGAAATGGATGAGGAGTCATATAAAAAGTGAGAATAAAGCTTTCTGGCTCAAAGCAAGTAAAAAATAATAGCATGAGCGTGTAAAGTCAGAAGGGCTGAAGAAGTTGCTATTATCTAACAAGGTAGTAAAAAGGAATTCTACCAGAAATGAGGAACATTTAATTCTATTAATTAATGGGGAAGTAAAGAAAGACAATGCAGGGGAGGTTGCACTACAGTATGTTGCTCTAGTTTTTCAAAAAGATTTAAAAGACAGCGAGTATAAGCCCCAGAATATGAAAAATGGTCTAAAGGATTTTTAGGTTGAAGAGAGGAGTTCATGTCAGCAAACAGCACTGAAATTCACTGTAGATTATTTAATAATCCCCTTGAAGCATATTCTGAAGATTTATTGCCTGTAAGAATGTGGAGAGGATACGGGCTATGAATGTCCTTAGGATATCCCTATAAACCGTTTAGAGCTTGTATTGAATAAGGCTTAGGATCTTATAAATGCATACATCACTTTTATTAGGATACCTGTTGAAGCTGTAGCTCACATTAGTACTTGCCTAACTTGAAGTAGGTGAATAATCCCACAAATTTCAGCGTGCCTTGCTCAGGCTTTCCAGGAGTTCTTCCTAAATTCCACGGGACAGGCAGACTTTGAAGTAGAGGCTTTAGTTTGTTTTCCAGTGAGTGAAGGTATTTATCATCAGAAACTATTCACGTGCAGTATTACTGTCAATCAAAGCTAGCCATGAATTTGTTGCAACTTGGCAACAAAGCTTTTAACTTTTTGAATGAATGACAGAAACCTGTGTATTGGTACTTGCTAAATGAATCCACAGAATACTAACGTCTCGATCTTTAGTTTCTGCTGTATAAAATATGGGACTGTCCTGACTCTACCTAAAGGTTAAAAAAAGGAAAAAAACCCAACACCCAAACAACCTACATATTAGGCTTTTGAAAGAACAAAGAGAACAAAGTTGATTACCTCTGCTTCTTGTTTAGTTTGGACATCTATAAACCAGGTTTGCAGTTCATAGATTAGATTTCATCTAGAGCGAACAAAACCCATTCTCACTGTCAGCCCTAATACTTTTACTCCCTGTTAAGCAAGTGAGGGCGGTTGACCTCTTCTGCTTGCCACAGCTAATGTCACAGAAACCAGGCTTTGTTCAAGAAGAGAGATGGCCTAGCACTTACTCAGGGTGTCCAGGGATGGAATAGCCATTCTGAACCTGGTGATGAGGAAGATGAAGCAGAAGCAACCAGATTTAGAGGGGAAGGAAATCTTAAAAATGACCAGGCAGGATGGACTGGAAGGAAGAAGTGGCCCAGGGGATACCTGGAGAATGGCACCAGAGCAGGTGGGGGGGGAGCAGCTGCGTCCCCGTCGTGTCCCTGTCCCTGTCCCTGTCCCCCCGCCCCATCAGTGCTCTGCCTCAGCCTCTGCTGCCTTCCCAGGGAAGCATGGTGGGAAGTTTTCTCTGCTATGTTACCAGTGTAATGGTAGCCTCAGGACTTTTAAAGCTGTAAAAGACAAGAAATGGATGTTACAGTCTATCTGTGCAATATGAACTATCATCACTTGCAGAGTCCCTTGATTTATTTTTTATATATTACATATATAACCATAGATGGGAAAGGAACTTCTGAGGTCTTCTGACCTGGTCCCCTACCTCTAATAGCAGCCACTTGTGGCAGTCCTGTATTCAGCTGTTAATCCTGGTTAGGAATATGCAGCTGGGAGTAATTGTTATTTAACATTGGCAGAATCAGCTGTGCAGCTGAATCTAAGCGATTGGTGCCCCTGTGAGCATGTGCTACACCACTCATGTTTGAATCAATGTGATTAGTCAATGCCAGTTTTAAAAATCACAAGAGCTTTTATTGCTTTCCATGACTGTCAATGCAAACCTTCCCAAATGCTCTGGGACCCTACGGGTGTATTGTTCAGATCTAAGCTGCAGACTGAAAGTAAAGAAATGCCTCAGTTATCCCTCCAATCTGGTTATTTTCCTGAAGACATAGTCCTATAAGGTGCTAATTTTGAAGGGGAAATAAGGGCACATAATTCCTCTGCTTCATTTTAGCCAATCAGTTTGATTTCTCTGACCCCTCTAAGACCTTCCATGAAAATGTTTGTCTTTTGTGTCTTTCCAAACCAGAAGTGTTTCTCCAGCAGAATTGCTGAGTAACATCTCTGTGCTGCAGACAGGCTGACAACAAGTTTACTAAACCTCTCCAAAACATGTAACTCAAGGAGGGCAACTGTCTCCTTACTCATGTCAGTCAGAAAAGCCACTGACAAAAATGGTATCAAGCCAGGGAATTAGAAAATCAAGATGCATATCTCACCAAAATCTTTCTTTCTGTCCAATGTATTACTTATTTGTTATGAAAGCAAATCTACCCTTAAGCCTTGCTTGAATATGCCAAGAAATGTAGAATAAAAGCTCAGCAGAGAGAAAGAAATTAGTATATTGCCCAACACTTTGCCATTTTGTTCTGTATCTAGTCTGCAAGAGGATAAGTGAAGACAAAAAGGTTTAGAAAGATTTCAAAGCTCTACAGAATGTGCCCTGTCAAACCAGAGGAAAATCAGCTAGGAATAACGAGTTGCGTGCATGTTTTTTCTTGCATTCAGTCACTGCTGGTAGCACATTTCTGCATTGCACTCATTTGTACTTTAAAATATACTATGGTGAAAGACCAGTCGTTCTCATAAATACCTAGCCAACAAAGCATCACACATCAAACTGTAAGAACAAAAATGCAGAAACGTTTGCCTAGTATGGTAATTACTTCTGACTTTTTTTGGTAGTATGTTCTTCAGGTCCATCTTACCTGGTGGGCTCTGCTCAAACTTACTGGAAACATTCTAATGAACACTTGTAGTTAATTTCAGTTAATTACTCTCTGGCTCCGAGGAATAGGTAAGGAAAGGAAAGCACGTGAGAGAAAACAAAGTCATGGGAATGGGTGCAGTAAAATGTCAGTGCTACAGCAGATGTGTTGAGATCTGTGATGTCTTGTAAAGGAGACAAGTTCTGTGGCTGGGATCCATGGGCTGTCACAGTTTTCAGCAAGTTACCTGGGATGACCTGGCATCATTTCAAGTGCTGATTATTTTATTCTGCAGGTTCAAGCAATATTTGTAGCCTTTTGTTGAACCATCTGCAGGTGCAAGATTTATAAACTTTTTGTTATGGGTGGTCCATTAGTGGCTTTCCAAATAAAGCACTATTGCATATATATCTGCTCCTGGCTCCCACACTAAACCCAGAAGTCAGAATTTACTCTCTTTGACATGCTGGTTGCAAGAGTGCTAGGTGGTTACTTTGGTGCTAGATAGAGAACTCTGTGAGTGTCTCCACTGGTGTGTGTCTCAGGAGAGGGAGGCTTCTCTATTTCTACTGTTTACTTGTTTGGTGGAAAACTTTGGTTCAGGATTTTGCAGCAGTCCGCAGCTGTGGTTCACAGGACTTTATTGACATTGCTAACTTGTAATTGAAAATCATCACCTGATTCTGAGGAGAGGCTTCAAACAAACAGAGAGGAAGGAGGAGCTGCTACTGCTGGACTTCAGGCAGCTTAATACATCTTTGACTGCAATCAGACGAAAAAAGAGTCTCCTAGGAACACAGGGTGGCTCCTGACAAAAGAAAACATGGCACAAGGGAGCTTGGGTTCTTCTCCTGTTGGCCTGATGACAAGCCACAATGGCAACCACAAAATCACACAACAGTTGAGGTGGGAAGGGACCTCCATGGACTGTCTAATCCAACCCTCCTGCTCAAAGCAAGGGCAGCTACAACAGGTTGCCCAGGGCTGTGTCCAGTTGGGCTTCAAATACCTCCAACGGAGAAGACCTCTCTCAGCGACTTGCTCCAGTGTTCAACCATCCCCACAGCAGAAAAGTGTTTTCTTTTGTTCAGACAAAATTTCCAGTGTTTCAGTTTCTGCCTGTTGCCTTTTCTGTCACTTGGCAGCACTGAGAAGAGCCACTCTGTCTTCTCTGCACCTCTTACCAGATATTTATAAACACTGCTAAAGTCCCTCTGAGCCCTCTCTTCTTGAAGCTGAACAATCCTGGCTCTCTCAGTCTCCCCTTGTATGAGAGATGCTCCATGCCTGTGAACAATTAATAACACTGAAATAAATGATCATCTTAATATTAAGCCTATGTTTAAGTACTTGCTAAATGAGAAGCCAAGACTTGCTAAATACGTGCAGCTTTTCTAGAGCATGGTGTTCCCGAAGAAGAAGCAGACAATTCAAAGCAAAAATGCTACAATGCAGAAGCACCTAACCCAGTCCTCGACTAACTCCTGAACTCCGGGGAACACCTGGACAGACAACAAAAATCCCTATCCACTACAAACTTATGGCTAGAAAATATCTGGAACTAAAGCAACAAAATAACTATCCAGCATAAATCCCATGGTATGGAAAGAAAATCGTGTCTCTCATTTGACAGACCAATGGAAAGAAAGGATCAGCTGTGCTAGAGAAATCGTGTACCTTCTTAAATGATGACATGAGCAACCAAAGGGAGCGCCTGACATTTTTGTCCCAGCCTGAGGTTTTTAAACAGGCAAATATCAATGAGAAAAGTATGCTGAAGATGAGGCAGCTTCCTTCACAGAGTGAGTGCTGCTCACACAATAAATCTGCTTTGCCCGAGTGCTTGTCTGGAGACCATGTCATTTTTCCTGAGCAACAATCAAGCCAAGCCAGACAGAGGTTGTCAGTTAATGGACTCTGCATAGCTGCACTGATGCCCAGTTTTTCAAAATCAACACTATGTTTCATCATCTAACTTTTCACAGTTCGTATATAATGAAAGAGCCACAAAATATTTTCCTTCCCTAGGCAGCACGACAGATTCGAAGAGCTGACATGCAGACTGGTATGCCTGTTGCTAGCAGTACTAGTTTTGCTTGGTAGGTTCCACATGGTTATTACGCCCTATGGAGTGTGTGCCTCTCTAAAGAAGTACTGAATAACTTAAATGAATATTCAAAGGCAAAACAGTAAGCAGTGATATGCTCAGATACCACCTCCTCATTAAGAGGCACGAGAGCCAAATTGTTCATCACTGCTGCTGACTCATGTCACATGGCGTCTGCCGCCGGGCAGGACCTCAAACACAGTGAAAGAAACTTGGTAAGAATCCGGGGTGTGAAAGTGGCTGGTGGGGCTCAGCGCAGACACACAAATAGTTATGCCTGGCTGCAAGGTGCTGCATCAAACCACCTGCATGCCACCACACACATGGGCAAGCCCTGAACAGGACATCCACGTGGGCTTTCTTGCCTTTGTAGCCCTGCTCCCCTCCTGGCAGGTGTCGAGCGGGACTCAACAGCTTCACAGCAAGTAGGTACTGGGCCCCAAACATCTGAAACTGAGAGCAACACCACCATGTACCCCTCTAGTATGTTATGAAGGCTTACAGCACAAATGGAAGCCTTTTTCATCTACCATCAAAAAGCAACAAGGTTTGCCACAGAAGAGAGGAAACGCTGCCCAGGGCACAGTTTTGTTACAGAAGACTTTGAGGGACAAGCAAGAAAGTACCGTGTCTTGCAGAAAATGCACAGGAGCGTTCTCCAGGCCAGGTGCCATCATTCACCTTGTCCGTACTGAGATTTCACCCCCGCCTGAGAACAACAACTACACTGAAGCTCCCCTTTCGCAGGTGGGAATGGGGTCCAGTGCCCGGCTTGTGGGAGAACCCCACCTCTGCTGGGGGAGGGGGGCGAGGGAGGGGGCAGGCTGCGGGGCTGCTGCAGAGCTATTGCATCCTGCTAACGTACGCCTTGCTGCAAAACTGAAATCTAAATTTGGCAGTTTAGCTAGTTCAAAGAGTCTTTGTTGAAGAACATGATTCCAGCAGCTGATAAGCAGCAAAATTGTGCATATTTGGTCAATGGAAAGCCAGTTCCAGTATTTTTCTTCTTGTCACCACTGAAATGTATTGCAAGAAAAGGGGAAATGTCTTCCAGTCTTTCCTCTCCCAAACTCTCCTCTGTTTGCAAAGTTTCCACTGGACATTAGACTTTTTTTTTAAAGAAAAATTATTACTGACAGTTTGTAACAAAGAATGGCAGAAAAACCTGTGAGGGAGCAGGCTGGGACAAGCTCTATGCACTCACTAGCAATAGAACGCGAACAGAAGACAGCCAGGTGCTCTCTGCGTGTCGCTCCGATGTGGGTGCCTGAACTTTAACTTCCTCATTGGTACCTCTCACTGCTTTGTTTAAGAGCTTGACATTTTGTGCATTTCTATTTCCGTCACAGCAGCAGAAGTCAGTAGGAGTCAACACTTCTGTTAGAACAGAAATGAATGCCTATCACTTGGTCGGCCTGAAACACTCAGGCTGCCATTTAGCCTTTGGTGTACGACTCCTGGTAATTGTTTCCTCTTATGTTGAGATTTGTGGGATGGAAATCCTTAAAAGTCATTACTCTGAGTGCATTCCTTATTAAATTCTTACTTTTCATTTATGTTGATAGGCTGTTTGCTGGCAGATTCATAAGACACTCGTCATGGTAAATAAACATTGCAATTTGCAAGCACAAATGGTCAAACTTGCTTCTACTTTTCCCTGTAGGTTTTGCCTTTCTGTTTTATGAACTATGCAATCACTTTGTCTTTTTGATCTTTCTGGGAAAATTTCCAGTAGGTTTAAGAGTGGGAAGGGATGCTGCAATCCCGGTGAAGCGAGATGAGATGAGCAGAGGCAGAACAGAACTGGTCTGTAAAACAACACTGTGTCTGGTGCTGTTGCGTTCATTTCTGATCTCCAGCTCCTAGTGTTTTTGATATCTGAATATCTGCCATCTCCTGGATGATACTTAGCTGTAACAAAGTTTTGTTTGATCGTGCCCAAATAACATTATTTCACACTTATTTCATGTAACTGTTTTTTCCCCCTTTTTGTTTTTGAGACTACATTCTCACCTTACCTGACCTTTACATATGACTGCCTTTGACAGTATTTATTTTTCTTTTCTCTCCTCAGACAGGTCAGCAATTTCAAAAGAAGCCAGACATTATGAAAGAGTTGATGATATATGGCTGTATACTAGAAGAGAAAAAGGAGAATGCACTTCAAACCACTGCTTTCATTCAACTGCCATGCAGCCTGTTCAAAAAAATGAAAAAGTTCTCTGAGTAATAGCAGCTCAAAGAGAGTTCACGTTGGATTAGTATGGGTTATCTTGTCCACGCTTTTTGCTGTGGTATTAGATAACAATTTCAAGATCTGTTTAATCTACAGATGTTCTGTTTCAGATCAGTGGCACAGACAGAGGTTTCCCTATTCCCTGAGGTTGTGCTTGGTCCTGTCTGGCATCTGTGGGACCTGCTGCTGCCGCAGGGAATGGGTCAATGAAGCAGTGTAGGATGTGCTTAACTTAGCTGTGACTGCTTTGCAGACTGGAGTTAGATATAATAAACGTACCATGAAATTTTACAAGTATGATCTGAAAATGTATGAAAGGACTGGGGAGAGAGTGAGAAAAGAGGTGCTATTTCTTCATTAGGTCATTGTTTAAGTTTTACAGGAGCATACACCTGTCAACTAAAACATTAAATCAAACTGGTAGAACTTTTTCAAGTTTTTCTAATATCTCCATCTGGTATAATAATACCAGTAGACAGTGTATATTTAGAGAACTACGTAGTCATGTGGCATGAGACAAAATTTTTTAGGAGTGTTATCTTTAAGCTATCAGTCAGGACCTTTACAGCATTACTTATCGGGTATGAACACAGCTTTTATTACATAGAACCATAGAATGATTTGGGTCGGAAGGGACCTCAAAGATCATCTACTCCAACCCCTGCCATGGGTAGGGATGCCTTCCACTAGATCAGGTTGCTCAAAGCCCTGTCCAACCTGGCCTTGAACACTTCCAGGGATGGGACATCCACAACTTCTCTGGGAAACCTCTTCCAGTGTCTCACCACCCACACAGTAAAGAATTTCTTCCTTATACCTAATCTAAATCTACCATCTTCCAGTTTAAAACCACTACACCTTGTCCTATCACTACATTTAAAGAACAGTGCAAACATCAGGCACAATCAATGTGAGTTCACAAAGGGAAAGTCCTGTTTAACTAATTTAATATCTTTCTATGATAAGGTCACCTGCCTAGTGGATGAAGAAATGGTAGTGGACATAGTATTTCTGGATTTCAGTAAGGCTTTTGATACTGTCCCTCACAGCATCCTTCTGGACAAGTTGTCCAACTGCGAGATGAGCAGGTAGATGATGCACTGGCTGAAGAACTGGCTGAACAGCAGGGCTCAAAGAGTTGCAATGAATGTGGCTACATCTGGCTGGTGACCTGTCATCAGCGGTGTTCCTCAGGGCTCAATCTGAGGCCCAGTTCTGTTCAATATTTTTATCAATGATCTGGATGCAGGGATTGAACGCACCATTGGCAAGTTTGCTGATGATACTAAACTGGAGGTGCTGTTGACTCACTTGAGGGACAAGAGGCCTTGCAGAGGGATCTAGATAGACTGGAACACAGGGCAATCATCAGTGGCATGAAACTGAACAAGAACAAATGCTGGATTCTGCACGTGGGACAGAGTAATGGCTGGAGAGCAGCCCTGCAGAAAGGGGTCTGGAGGTGCTGGTTGCCAGCAGGCTCAGTAGGAGTCAGCAGCGTGCCCTGGCAGCCAAGAGGGCAAACCGCATCCTGGGGTGCAGCAAACACAGTATAACCAGCCAGTCCAAAGAGCTGATTATCCCACTGTATTTAGAACTTGTGCAGCCTCACCCTGAGTACTGTCTGCAGTTCTGGGCCCACCATTTCAAAAAGATGTTAAAGTACCTGAATGTGTCCAGAGGACGACACCAAAGCTGGTGAAGGGGCTGGAAGGCACGTGCTCTGAGGAGCAGCTGAGGACACTGGGTTTGTGTAGTTTGGAGAGAAGGAGCCTGAGGGGCAACCTCACTGCTCTCCCCAGCTTCCTGAGGAGGGGAAGTGGAGAGGAAGGTGCTGATCTCTTCTCCCTGGGATTCAGCGCCAGGACATGAGGGAATGGCTCAAAGCTGCGTCCGTCAGGGGAGATTTGGACTTGACATGAGGAAGCATTTCTTTACCAAGAGGGTGCTCAAACCCTGTAACAGGCTTCCTAGAGAGGTGGTCGATGCCCCATGCCGGTCAGTGTTGAAAAGGCATTTGGACAATGTCCTTAATAACATGCTTTAACTTTTGGTCATCCCTGAAGTGGTCAGGCAATTGGACTCAATGATCATTGTAGGTCTCTTCCAACTCAAGTATTCTATTCTATTCTATTCTATTCTATTCTATTCTATTCTATTCTATTCTATTCTATTCTATTCTATTCTATTCTATTCTATTCTACTTCATTCCATTCCATTCCACAGGCCCTGGTAAAAAGTCTCCTTTTGTCTTTCTAATAAGCCCTCTTTATACATATTGAAAAGCTGCCATAACATCTGCTGGAGCCTTCTCTTCTCCAGGCTGAACCACCCCAACTCTCTCAGCCTGTCTTCATAGGAGAGGTGCTCCAGCCCTCTGATCATCTTCGTGGCCCTCCTCTGGACTCACTCCAACAGGTCCATATCCTTCTTACGTTGGGGTGCTCCAGAGCTGGACGCAGTACTCCAGGTGGGGTCTCACAAGAGCAGAGTAGAGAGGGCGAATCACCTCCCTCGACCTGCTGGCCACACTTCTTTTGATGCAGCCCAGGATACAGTTGACCTTCTGGGCTGTGAATGCACATTGTTGGCTCATGTCCAGCTTTTCATCCACTAGTATCCTCGAGTCCTTCTGCACATGGTTGCTCTCAATCCATTCATCCTCCAGTCTGTACCAATACTGGTGATTGCCTGGACCCAGGTGCAGGACCTTGCCTTGTTGTCACATGGGCTCACTTCTTCAGCCTGTCAAGGACCCTCTGGATGGCATCCCCTCCCTCTAGCGTATCAGCTGCACCATTCAGCTTTGTGTCATCTGCAGACTTGCTGAGGGTGCACTCAATCCCACTGTCAATGGCATCAATAAAGGTATCGAACAGTATAGGTTCCAGTACAGACCCCTCAGGGACATCATTTCTTGCTGATGTTTATTTGGAGATTGAGCTATCGACTGCAACTTTTTGGATAACACCATCCAGCCACTTTGAACAGTCCATCCATTGAATCCATATGTCTCTAATTTAGAGATGTTGTGTGGGACCACGTCAAAGTCAAAGGCCCTACAGAAGTCAAGGTAGATGTTATCGGTTGCTCTTCCCTTGTCCACTGATGCAGTCACTCCATCACAGAAGTCTACCAGATCAGACAGGCAAAACAGAATCACAGAATCACAGAATAGTCAGGGTTGGAAGGGACCTCTGGAGATCATCTAGTCCAACCCCCCCGCCAGAGCAGGGTCACCTACAACAGGTTGCACAGGACAGCGTCCAGGCGGGTTTTGAATGTCTCCAGAGTGGGAGACTCTACAACCTCTCTGGGCAGCCTGTTCCAGTGCTCCACTACCCTCAAAGTAAAGAGTTCCTCCTCATGTTAAGATGGAACTTCCTATGTTCAAGCTTGTGCCCATTACCCCTCGTCCTATCAATGGGCACCACTGAAAAAAGACTGCTCCCATCCCCCTGGCATCCTCCCTTTAAGTATTTGAAAGCATTAATAAGATCCCCCCTCAATCTTCTTTTCTCTGGACTAAAGAGACCCAAGTCCCTCAGCCTTTCCTCATATGAAAGATGTTCCAATCCCCTAATCATCTTCGTAGCCCTTTGCTGGACCCTCTCCAGCAGATCC
>VZSZ01009106.1:14881-25599 GCA_013398815.1 Ibidorhyncha struthersii
TACTGACCCTTGAGGGACACCACTTGTTGCTGACCTCCAACTAGACTCTGCACCACTAACCACAGCCCTCTGAGCTCTATCTGCTAGCCAGATTAGTCAGGCAGCTGTGATGTAGTCATATACTTACTAAAATACAGTCAATACACCGTCCTACAGCTAACTGTCGTAACTGCAGAAACATTAGAATAAATATTATGCAGAATATGCAGAGGTTGAAGGCCTAACATTCAGGGGGCCAATGTCTGTGTTACTGTCTTGACTCTTCATCCTGAGTTACAAGACAGCAAAATTCCTGTAGGTGGAGAATCCAGAGTACAATAACAGAAAGAAAGGCTTTAATGCATGGTTTTGCCTTGTGGAGAAGTCTATTGATACAATACTTTTGTCTTCAAAACAGAGTCTTCCATTAAAAAAAAAATCAACACAGTGTAACTTCCCAAGACCATTAGCCTGCTCCTGATAGTTAATTCTGAGTATGTTGACTAGTCAGCTGAAAGTGAGAATTGCAGCGACCTGCAGGATTAGCGTGTTAAGTATCTTACTCTTAAAATTAATTACTTTTATTGTTATATCTGTCTATTGTTATCTTTTTTTGCCGGAAGTGTCACTTCTGTTTGATAAGCTATCGATAACACTGCTAATGCTCTCCTGTGGCGCCAGTTCAGTAGTTTTGAAGCAGAGCAATAAATACGTAAATGAGGCTTGCTGAACTAGCATGCTTGGGTGACTCAGAGGATTGTGAATACAAGTAACAAATTCAGAAGAACCCATGGACTTGCCCTCTCCACTCCTTACTGGTTTTGGTTATTTTTCTTTTTTTTTTCAGGTAGGTGATGATCCAGTAAAGAGATTCCACCAGTTGTTCCTTCTCAGGAACACTAATGACAACTAGGTTTGTACCAGTTGTGTTTAGAAAGGCTCTACACAACTTTGCTCAAATTATTTCTGTTCTCAAACGGCCATCCCTACAGCCCTTCTCAAATCTCTCATACACAGATAAAAACACAAATAACTTTAAATGTCATAAAGCCTTGCCCTGGTTTGTGATTCACTCACTTATGCAAGATACAGGGTGGAAAGAGTGATAGCTTTTCATAGAAAATGAATACAATAACCACATGAATTCCCCCCCCCTGCCCTTACCCTTAGCTTATCCCTGAGGTCTGCCACTGCTTGGATTGAGACTCTCAGTCTCAATCAGCGATCACCCAAGGTCAGTGGGTGACAACAAAAAAACCTTAGAAAAGTGCTTTGCAGCTTTTTAGTACAACTATGAGAGGTTGCTGACTATCAGAAAATCCTGCAGTGTTGTGCTCTGTAGATGTACCTAGAAAGCCTTGTTTGCAGAAGAGCAGACTGGAATTCCATAGCAACATGATTACAAAACTGATCCATCCCTTGCTTTTCCTTCTCCTATTCTACTGCTACTTGCATCCTACCCCCTTCAGCTTAACAGTACCTGGTGTGGTTGAACTAGGAACTGATCACAAAATTAACAACAACAATAGAAACCTGACTCCTTGCTGTTTGAAAGGGAATAAAATAAAAGGAGTGAAATCATAGGTGATTATAGGACAGAAGGTGAGCAACAGGAAAAGAATAACAAAAGGAATGGACAAACTTGTTTATGTGAGGCAGAACGAGACACAAGATAATACTGTTTTTGCTTAATGGGGAATGGGCAGAGGGGGAAACCTGCAACTGCAATCCTGGCACTGTCCTGCTATAGGGTTATTTTGGCACATATTAAATAAACAGTTTAAAATATTAAACCTAACAGCTCTTAAGATGAGTGTGTATATGACTAAAATAGTAGATGTCATCATGAGACACGTTGTTGTTATTTGTACATTGCTCTGCACTTATCAGTCTATGTATATGTACCTTTAAAAAAAGGAACTCAATTGCATGATTGCATTTTAGAAGGTAAGTTGCAAAACACTAAGGATGAATGTCATGTTAATCGTGTGAATTTCCATAAAATAAGCAAAGTAACACTTCCTGTAAGTGTGAGCTGGCTCACAGCAGGGATGGGAGCTCTTCCACCAAAGTCAGCAGTGCACAGGTTGTGGGAAGCAGTGGCAGATAGCCTGTCTTCCTGGGAAGTACTTCACTGGATGCAGGCTACAGCAACACAAGGAGGCCACAAAAGCCTCATTGTCCGTTCTCTAGCTCATTGTGGCATATTGGGTACTTGTAGGTCCCAGAGAGGTAAAAGGGCTGAGGACTGGGGTCCTGTTGTCTTCTGTGTTCTCTGATGGCTTATAAACCACCAGAGAAAGGGAAAGAAACAAAGGTAATTAACACTCCCCCCCTCACCCCCCCCGCAATGGAGACATTTTTGACTGATTTGGGACACTAAATTGTCAATTAAACTCTTGTTTTCCATTTGTTGTTAGTGGTAATGTCCGAACTTCCTACAGGTGCAGGGAGATTAACCTTAGGTACACAGCAAGCTCTACTTCTTTCCCCACTTTCTATTTGGAAAAGTTCATCTATGTTCAGTAACATTGGAATTGTGATAATTGTGTTATACTATTCCCAGATAGTGTCTGCTGTCCTTTTTCCTTTAAAATAAGAGGAATTACCAAGTATGCAATTGCTTTCCACCCTCCCAAGGCTGATAGAGATTAATTAAAGCAATGCTCCCTTAACAGAGTAACACCTCCCTGCCCCAAACTCTGATAGCAATGGAGATTGTGATATGCAGAGTCATTAACCTAGAAAAAAGCCTGGCAAAGTATTCTGAACTCTGTTGGCCTTGTATATAAATACTCAGTATCAACAATTAGATTGGGCTGCAAATAAGCATAGCCATCAAGTGATTATCAAATCACTTTATGATCAAATCTTGCAAAAAGCGGTAGAGATTAAAAGAGAAATTCTTGACAGTGCCTGTTCCCAACAGCAACACTTCAGTTGTTAATTCTGTTTTTCTCAGGTGACATTCGTGAGCTGTTCAAAGTGAGCACAAAGTTCAGACACATTCCTCCAAGGGACCTGTTGTTCTGTATCATGTGTTCATTTTTAATTGCAATCAGAGTATAAACATGGACTGCTGACGATTAGGCCAGCCATAGCTCCGCGTGTTCAAGCCTTGGAAACCTCTAAGGACTGGGGTGCCACGACTTTCCTGGGTTGGTTTCAGGGTTGGGACACCTTCATATTAAGAAAATATTTCTTAATGATCAATACGAAGATCCTGACCTGGAACTTGTGGCCATTGTCCTTCATTTTACTGTCTGCCACTATTAAGAAGTGTTTGGTCCTGTCATCTTTGTAATTAACCTTGAAGTATCTCTAAACTGCTATTAGATTGTCCCTCAGGACCCACTTCACCAGACTGAGCCAACCTAGGCTTCTCGCATCTTGGGCATACCCTACTCAGCATCACAGATTTGACATCCAGCTTCTCTAAGTAGTTGCTGTTTTGCTGTCCCTCACCTTCCTGAGCTGTGCTGGTATGCACATAGGTCTGAGATGACGCTTGGGAAGAGTGAGGTTAAAAGACATTGAGTGCTTCAGCCTTTTCCGTGTTGTCTGCCAGTAAGTTGTATGCACCATTCATCAATGACCCCATATTTTCTCTTGACCTCCCTGCTGCTAATATACTTGTAGAAATCCTTCCTGTTGAACTATTTATCCCTAGAAAGCTTTAGTTCCAGCTTGGCTTTGGCCTTCCTGATTTCATTCAGAATACCCATGCACTTACACTTTTCCTTTTCTGCCTGCCATTTCCCCCCCTCTTATATGCTCTCTTTTTGCCTTTCAGTTCAACGGCAAAGCAGGGAGCCCTACCCACCCTTCTTCTTTTCTACCCTAATGTCCTGGTTTGAGGTAATAAGCCAATGTCCGCTCCCCCAGAGTCCAAGCTCCAAGTCTGCTGCTTACCTTCCTAGCCTTTCTCCAGATCCCTAATTTGATCACCTGGTGGTCACAGCAACCCACACTGCTGTCTGCAGCCATGTTTGCCATCGCTTTCTCCCTGTTTGTGAGAAGGAGGTCAAGTAGCACGTTATGCGGTCAGCTTATCTAGCATTTGCATTCAGAAATTGTCACGAGTGGAGCCTAGGGACCTCATGGAATACTTGCACAGTCCTATTTTACTGTCCTAGAAGACATCTGGATGATTGAATTTCCACATGAGGGCAAGGGCTTGCAATTGAGGGGCTTCTGATAGCTGTTTGTAGCTCATCTGCTTCATCTTCTTAGTCAGACAAGCTGTAACAAACTCCACCACAGTGTTACTTTTCATTCTGATTTTGAGGCACAGACTCTCAGCCAGCAGGTCTCTAGTGTCACACTGTAGCTCTGCACGAAGTGCAGTGCACAGACAGACATACATATATATGTGTATATATATATTTACACGTGTTGAGTGTATGCACTTTTGAACTGATTATTAGTAGCACTCTAAAAATCTAATTCAAGACAGGATCAAAAATGTCGATCCATTTATTTACACTAAGTTACAAAATATCTGACTAACGGGGCAAACGTAAAAGCTGCTCTTGGCCCAGCAGATGATTAGTGATACTTATAAGTCAGTATCAACAGATACATTTGTGTTACCTAGAAAGCAACTTATTTTTCTGCACCCCTTCCTATGTAGCCATCTGACTGCCGTGCCAATACTAGTCCACAAGACAGTTATTCCAGCATGGAAAAGTGGGCGATCACTATCTGTCAGGATCCACTGGGGTCTTTGTTTAGGAAAAGATGTTGGAAAGGGAGACAGGCAAGCTGCAAAAGTGTTTACAAAGCTGAAAAGAAAAGCTATTCTCTATTTGTCTTTAAAAGGTCTGGGTCTTTTTAAGTACAGCTTCTAAGTAATTAAGATATTTACAAAATTAGTTTCTCGGTCTCAACACACAGAACTTGCGTGCTTTGATTTTTCATGGGCAAGAGCAGACCTCGGTGAAGTGAGGATAAGCACTCAGCTGAAGTCTAAAGGTTAATATTGATGAAACCCCAGTCTAACCGCCTAGCTGGTTGGAATAGCATTGCTGCATTATTGCTGAAAGGTGCTAGCAAAGATGTTTATGTCTGTGCGGGCTTAAAGCTGGTTAGACCATCCAAATATGTGCCTGACTGGACACATGTTTGCACTGGGCTGATTTCTGAACTGGCTCATGCTAGCAGGGACAAATATGAAAAAACAACACAGTTTATAGCTATAGACAGCCTGCTGGCTGCATGACCCACCTGACAGTGTAAGAAAGGTTTTAGATCCATAATGGCACTGCGCATATTGAACTAATTGTGGTAGAAGCCCAAATAACCTGAAAACATTGTTTTCTACTCATAGATTTCACATCTTTCATTTTGAAGAACAATGGTACTTAGTCTAACGATGCAACTCCATCACAAATAACAAGCGCCCCCTCAAAATTTGCTTAGTTTCCCCAACAGTCAGCTGCAGCCAGGAAACACCCGGTACCTCTAGATGATAGTTCCTCCACAGAGCACTCTTCCCTTTGAGTTCCCCGTGCAGCTAAGCAGAAGAGCATCCTTTCACTGGCTGAATGCCTGGGGGAAGCACATCAGTGGTCACCTATCACAGTTACAAGGATTGGCATCACGGAAGAACTAAGTGCTGTAACTCCCACCCATTCCCTTCAGTATTAAGGTTAAGGTATATATGAAGAAAGCAATTTCCTTACAAAATGTATGCACAAATGTAGGAGGTGCAGAATCTACAGAAACAATTAAAAACAAATGAGAAGAGAGCTTTGCCATTTCTGTTTCTTCCTTCAGCATCTAAGCTTCCTCCCATTTTGAAGGTGACGGGCTGCTTGCTGTTCACAACCTCCTGACTGATAAGCCAGTCAGCAATTCTGCACCCTTAAGTTACCCTTGATGGGACATGATCTGGAATCGGGGATTGCCACTTCTTTTTGTCCTCTAGAAATTGTTACAGCTATTTAGATTTAGATCTTTTGCAGTTCTTTGGAGAATTTTTTAATCCTTCCATTAAATAAAAAAGATTTTTGAGCTTTGTCCTCAATAATGAGGGACTGTCTGGTCCTGCTGTGGAAGCACGTAGCATACCACAAACCTGAATTTGCTAATAACTGACCAGATAACATCTGTCTCTCTCCTAAGCAGTTTGTTAGCCCACTGTGGAACAGAATTTCTTGAGCATTATTCAACTCCTGGTCAAAAATTTTCTGTGAACCCTGTATTACATGCAACCATGTCTTTTACAACCATGTCTAGAATTTCTGGCTTGTGTTGAAGACCAGACGCAAAAGTGGTGATGGAAGGGTGGGTGGCTGGGAAATATTGTGACATTTCAAAGTGTGTAAGAGAGACCACGCTAAGCGCAGTGGTTCTGTCTACTGACAGAACAGACTTCTGTAAATCAAACCAAGGTTTATCGGATAGCTCTACAGAGTCCCTTGCTCATTGACACTGATCACATCTGGATCCCCTTTTGAGGAGTTCAATTCTTTCTGTGTTGTTTGGAGGAGCCCAGTCAGCCCAAGGTTTGCAATTCCACCCTGGAGATAATTGTCTCATTTTCAGGAGGAAAATGGACAGAAGTTGCTAATTGAAACACCATGTGGTGAGTGGATGCAAAAGGCAGGATGAGAAATTAGCCTTCGCAAGCCCTCTGGACCCTTCTTGCCTAACACACAGGCAGGTCAGCACCTGAAGCGAGGAACAGGACAGAGCCCATGGTAGGAAGTGGCTGCTGCTAGAATCAAGTGTGGGGGAATGGGTGCAGGGGAGACTGTCAGGTCAGAGGGTGTTAAAAGCACGACTGCTTGCATGTGTATAACAGAGTAGCAGCAGTGGTCCAACACAAGAAATAGGAAGCAGGAAATCTGGAGTGAGTGGGGAAGACTTGGAGGCACTGGCCCAGGCCATACTCTACCTGTATTGACTTGCCAAATTTTCACTGAGGGAAAAGGGCTACAGGGTTGCCCTCCCTTGCTTGTGGTTATGTAAAGTGCATTTATCAAATTATATGTTTTATGTTATGTATGTGGTTCTGAGGATAAACGAGCTTCCCTCAGTGAGCTTCACTGCGTCCCATGCAGAGCAAAAGGACATTATCGTCTCAACGGGTTAGTGATTTGGTTGTAGCTTAACTAAGCACTAGGGAAACTGCTGACTGACTACATATACTGTCCAGACAGGTATTTTAAACCACTTTTAACCGTGCCAAAGGGATGTGAGCACTTCTAAAGAGGTGAAGGCTGTCAGTTATGTAAAGGAAAAAGTATTAAAAGCATTAAAATTACCTCCCCAGCATTATTATATCTCAGTAATCTCTGCGAGGAGGAAGAGAATGTGGCTGGACTGTGTGGGTCTAAAAATAGCCTGTTCTGCCAATGGAGGAGGGGAAATGCAAGAGGACTCAGTCACAGACCACATGGATTAGGTAAGAGGCTGGTCCCTGGTGTTATCAGCTGCTTAGAAGGAGGAAAAGAGATTTCAAATTTCTTCTGAGTGGAGGCAGATAAAGCATGTTTTTCTTTAGTTACGGCACTTACAAGACTTGTGTCTGTGGTGCCTTTCTTAGATCTTGCAAATAAATCCTCTGTTTGTTTTAAATGGTTGGAGTGTTTTGAAATTGGTACCTTGAGAGTCCTCTCCTCTGAGGAGATGGCAAGCCTTTCCGCTGGGAATCTGTACTATGATGCAGGGCGCCGTACCTGAATAACTGATGTGTGGGTCTCCATCTGAGCTAGAAGAGCCAGTCTGGGACCAGATAATGCAGAGATCTGCGTGATAAAAAGAAATCTAAAAGTGACCAAGATGAGTTAGGAAAGCTACCTGTCATATTGAGGGATAGAGCACTCCCTGAACACCAGACTCTCCAGGGATTTTATGACAGGCTGAACAGGTATCTGCAGAATGTAACTATTTTCCTCTATTGTTGTAGACACTAGAAGTTCAAGAAGGTGCCTAACCTCTGGTAGGTGTCTCTCCTTCTTCAGAAGATCTGCTACAAAGGATGACAGCAATGGAAAAGAAGACTCCTGGCCTCGGTTCCTACGTTATTTGTCTTAAGCTTAGTTCACATATTTCCCCCATCACAGACCCCAACAAGGACAAGCCTGTCACAATCGAGCTGTCTGAGTTGAGGATCAGAGCACAGCCAGAGCAGGGCAGCTTCACAGAGCTGAGGGGGACAGTGAGGCAGGCAGGCAGGGCTCCCTGATAGGACGTGGTCTCATAGCACTTGACCAAGAAAAACAGAGCAGGGCTCATGATGGTAACCACAGGCAGCTGTGTTCCAGCAGTCCATAGGGATGAGGCAGGTCTGAGGTCAAGCCAGAAAAGCAAGTTGGCAAGGTATCACTCCTGGCAGAGGTATACCTACAGCCTAGCAGGGGTGAGGACCTTACCTTGGTGGCTTCTCCAGGTCTCTGAGCAGTTGAACCCTGGGTACATACCTGTGCTGTGTGAGAGTTGGCCTTGGGTGCAGGCAGCCAAAACCCTCAAGGGAAGAGGTTCAGAGTCTGTTGGGGCATCCAGGGCCCTGACATGAAGATATATTTTTTTGTTTTCCAATCCCTTTTAGCTGTAAGCAACATCGTGTTTTTTATTTAACAGTACATCTTTAGGAAGCCCACCTGAGGCAAGAGGATTGGTAGGACTCCCCCTACAGAAAATACTGCAGCATGAACTTGGAGCCTACTAGGCACTAGAAAATCCAAATAAGATCAAGGTGTTCTGCAAGCCCCAGCTGTGCAGAAAGCTGTGAAGGATGCTTTTATGTTAATAGACACTGAAACCCAATGATAAAATATTGTCCATAAGAAAGCGTTGTTCGTTAGTCCATCTATTCCCAAAACAATTTGATCCTCTTTACTTGCATTATTTTTTCCACTCCTTTCTTCACATTTATATAGGTGTCAAGGGATGTCCTTGCGTTACATTAAGCCTGGAGTAACATCCATATCAAGCCAAGTACAAAGCGTTTCTGTTCACCACAATGATGCCAATGTCATCATCATGGATTTCACTCCAGATATGCAAGTGCCTCGCATACGATACTGGGTTGGCTTCAATAACCATACCTCCATGGAAGGTCACAAAAAGCAGAACAGTTACGGCCTTCACCAAGGCCCCTGGGACCGCAGGTCTGAACTCAGCAACTATACAGTCCAGTATGTGATTCTCTCTTCAGACCTTTTGGAACCTATTTGTTGAAGAAATGCTACCTATCTCCATGTTTTACACAAAATAAATTAAGCACCAACTTGGCCAACAGAGTGAGGTGAGCACCTTTGGGCCAGTTGTCATAATCTGTGTTGGAACTCAAACCTTCTTGTTTTAAATATATCTCATGCTCATCCAGGCTTTTTCTTGTCTAGGATATTGATACCTCCTTAACATGAACTTTACTAACACTAATTGTCTCACTGATGGTTGTTCAAGCAAGTGTACCAGCCACTTTGGGACTGGCAGCTTTGGTACCTGCTTGCAAACAGGACTTTGATAATTGGATTAAGTTTAGAAATAGATCCAGAGTCTGCTAGTTAGATGTGAACTAGCTTCAAGGAGAGGTTCCTAAGCAGCCAGGTAGGACAAGAACTCCAGAGATCTTTGAGAAGCCTCGACAAATGGTATGTCTGGAGGGCTTTCATATTAGCAGCTCCAAACACATTCCTGGTATTAAAAACATGATCAGAACTAGGCTCCTCACAATCAACACTATGTGCTGTGCTTTGAAGTAATACATGCTTCCTAATCACCACCATGCCGCTCCTCTTTTGCTGGCATTGAATCCAATTGAATCTCTTCAGCTGTATTAAGCCCCATTTCACAAAAATCTCACTTTTTTTCCACCATTCTTGAACATTTTTTTTTTTTTTGGTGATGAATCTGCTACTGTCTGCGACCTTTACAGTTTTCCTGAGATTCCAGCAGCCTTCATTTGGACCTCTCTACCAAAACGTCATATGTGACAAACTGTGAGGATAAGATAACATGAAGACCCTAATCTTGGTAAGGTAGTCTTAGAATATCATCTAAATATGCTTGATGGAAACACTGTCCTTAGTGGAACATAGGAGAAAGGCTGAGTAGGTTCATAAGAATCTGCACGTATAAATAATTATTTGTCACACAAATTACATGTGACATCAAGCACTATAGGAAACTTATTTGCTGATAAAATTTAAACAAGGAGAAAATGCAGGTAAGAAAAATATAGCTCATTCTTTGAATATATCGTCCAGTTTAAAAAAGTTCAAAAAAAGAAATGTTGAAGTTCTAATAATTTCACTATTAGCCCTACTGTGCAAACCGAATATGTACTCCTACAGAGTTACTCAGCTTCCTTTGATGTCGGTAGACATAGAATCATAGAATCATAGAACCATAAAATGGTTAGAGTTGGAAGGGACCTTAAAGATCACCCAGTTCCAAGCCCCCTGCCATGGGCAGGGACACCTCCCACTAAACTTGGTTACTCAAAGTCTCATCCAGCCTGGCCTTGAACACTTCCAGGAATGGGGCATCCAGAGCTTCCCCGGGCAACCTCTTCCAGTGTCTAACCCCCCTCACAGTAAAGAATTTCTTCTTAATATCTAATCTAAATCCACCCTCTTTCAGTTTAAAACCTTTATCCCTTGTCCTATCACTACACGCCCTGATAAAGAGTCCCTTTCCACCTTTCCTGTAGGCCCCCTTTAGGTACTGGAAACCTGCTATAACGTCACCCCGGAGCCTTCTCTTCTCCAGGCTGAACAACCCCA
>VZSZ01009107.1:1650-15122 GCA_013398815.1 Ibidorhyncha struthersii
TGGGGATATGGTTTAGAAGTGGTTTTGTCAGGTTAGGTTAATGGTTGGACTCGATGATCTTAAAGGTCCCTTCCAACCTTAACGATTCTATGATTCTATGAAATGTGCTCACCAGGAAATACAGTCCAATAAAGGGCAATGTACTAGGCATTAGTACAAGGGGAATCCATTGCAAGAAATTGAAGGGCCTAGATCTGTGATGGGTATAATAGCAAGAGCAGGGAGCATTGAACTCCCCAGTGCAGTTTGGCCATGACTTGCTATCTGGCCCTTTATGGAGTTTAAAGGTACCAAAGAGTTCTGCCTTGTCTTGGTCTCATCTGCTTGACCTTCCCAGTTGGCTCCCACATATTTTGCCAGCTCTTCTGCCCTTTCTGCTGTACTTAGGAACCTCCGTCTTGCCCCTGCCTTCCACACCATTCCCTCGCAACGCTTTGCCTGACCCAGGAAGATTACAACCTTCCTGTACACTGTGTGGTCTCTTCCTTGAAAAGAAGGTCCCTTCATCTTGCCTTCCACTACAGGTTTCTACACCGAGGTTGTACCAAGAGGCAGTTGCAATGATTAAACAGGGAGATGACAGAGCACCAACTCTAATACCTGGGCCTGACTGTTGTTTAATCTTTAGAGCAGACACTAGGGTAGATGTAGGCTGTGCTTTTTTTTTTTGGCAGGCAAGTTTCCATTCCATTTGCAAATGTAGTTTTTAAGCTGTATGCATGATTGGAGACAATACTGAAAAACCTGAGGAAAGAAATTGCAATGTTATCAAAAACAAAGAAAGCATCCCACATGTTTAATTGCTACTCTGTTTTAAAATGCTTACTCATGTGTCCTGTATGCCATTCATTTGTGGTGCAGCACCACAACCTCTGTGATTTCATGGTCCAGATGCACCAGACTGGTATAGGGGTTCAGACTGGGAGAGCAGCTGTGGCCATGCTTTGGGGTGTACCCTGTTATGACTGAAGAGCTCCTGGCAAACTGTATGTGCTTCACCTTGTTGTGGTTTAACCACAGCCGGCAACTAAGCACCACGCAGCCACTCGCTCGCTCCCCCATGGTGGGATGGGGGAGAGAATCAGAAGAGTAAAAGCTGAGGTAAAGATATTTTAATAAGTAAAGCAAAAGCCACACAGGCAAGCAAAGCCAAATAAGGAATTCATTCATTCACTGCTTCCCATCAGCAGCCAGGTGTCCAGCTGTCTCCAGGAAAGCAGGGCTCCATCGGCATCGGTGTAACGGTTACTTGGGAAGACAAACACCATCACTCCAAATGTCCCCCCTTCCTTCTTCTTCCCCCTGGCTTTATATACTGAGCATGATGTCATATGGTATGGAATATCCCTTTGGTCAGTTGGGGTCAGCCGTCCCAGCTGTGTCTCCTCCCAACTTTTCATGCAATCCCAGCCCTCGCTGGCAGAAAAGGCCCTCACTGCTTAGCAACAACCAAACCCACCAGTGTGCTATCGACACCATTCCCATCCCAAATCCAAAACATAGCACTATACCAGCTGCTAGCAAGAAAGTCAACCCTACCCCAGCTGAAACCATGACACAGCTCTTGCCTTCTGCTGCAGCTGCATCCCCACGATCCCACAGTGTGTGCACCATTTGACTGCCTAAACCCAGTGCCGTCTTTAAGCCCTGATCCTGTGTGTCTGATCTCGCCTGCCAAGGGATAAGTAAGGAGAAGGATCTATGGCACGGAAGCACGAAGAGAAAGTAGGTAGACTTTGTCAGATAGAAGTTTTTAAAATAGGTTTTAGTAGTGAGTGAGATGAACGGGAAGAGGGAGAACACTAGGTGGAGCAGACCCTACACGAGATCTTTGGCACAGAGCTAGCTTCAAATGTGCCTTACGTGGCCCCCTGAGCACCCCCCTTCCTGTCCTGCACTGCAGCAAGCCAGCTGCGCTACCTCCTATTTTACCCCTTCTCTAGGTCTCCAATGCAGGCGTGTCACCTTCGCTTTCTTCCCATCCCCACTATCTCTGGCTTCCACCTGCTTGAGGTCAGTGAAATGAATCAGAGCAGCCTTCAAGAAGTTGTAGCTTTTAGGAGACGGTGGCCTGGCAGCCAGATTGGGAAGTGCTGAGAGTGCTTTGCTGTGAAGGTACCACAGTGCTAAGCTGCTTTGCCCTGTCTTATTTTTAGGGCTGTGTCAATCCTGTTGTAGCTCTAGACTTGGACCTTTGATTTTGGTAGCACAACTTACAATGTTTTGTCAATAACAGGCAAGTTGAAAACTGCCTGAAAACCAACTTACGATCAATAGCTCTCTGGAAGTTTGCAGAACACTTTGCACGCTGAGTAATGATTTTGATTTCTTCTATTTTTTTTGTAATGGAAAAGGCAGTAAACCTCAGCTTCCTTGTATCTGCAGGCAGGAGGGTAATACCTCAGAGTGATGTGAATAGAGCAAAACTGGAGAAGCCAAAGAATCAGAAAATATGTCACTGGGTCATAAAATGAAATCCTACTTGGGAAAAAATATAAACTAATACGTATGGGGGGAAATTATATAAAACATATTATTCACCAAGGGGGCCATGGAAATAGGTAGGCTGAAAGAGACCTAAGTTTGAGAGCGGACAGTAAATTAGACATGAGTTTGCAATGTGTCAGAGATGCAGTTTGGGCTGCATACACAAAGGCACCACATCAGAGAACATGATAATAAAGCCCCTCTCTACATGCCTGGTGCGACCACACCTGAAAGTTTTAGGGACTTTGAAGTCAGTGGAGCTGTGCCAATTAACACCAGCTGAGAGTCTGCCTGTTGTGTTTGGTTATAGCTGCCTTATTACTAGACAGTTATTGACAAATTGGAAGAATCCAGTGGAAAGGAACAAAAGTTATGATGGAGCTGGTAAGGCTGACACACACAGATATATATATATGTATAAATGATTAAGTAAACTCTATATGAGGAATGTTCAAATGTTGGGGGAAAATCCTGTGTATTCAAATTCCAAACAGCTGGCTGGTTTGACTGCAGCTGTAGTGCCCTTTAGTATACAGTCCCTAAGGATGTCTGTGGAATGGTTTGATCGCAGACATTTGCATAAGAACAAAGGTGTGTTTGTGAAAAAACATGGGTATCCATTATTAAATGCAGGGTCTCTTCCTGGATGCATCCCTCTGATTAATCTGTATTTAGGCACCTCAGCAAGAGACCAGTTTTTTACGTCTGATTATCACCCAGAGTTATCACGAACTTCAACGGCAAGTGCTAAGGGCTTGTCCTCTCTGCATGTCTGACCTCAGATATATAGATGTTAAATATAGATGTATACATCTCAGTGTAGGTGTCAAGATTTGAATTGCTTAGTGGACAACAGCTGAAGTTGCCACGAACATCCAAACATTTTCCATTTCATTATCTAAAGATATGCTGACCCTGACAGCTAGTAAAGGCCATTTAATGCAATGTCCCTTGAAAGGAATTCCTCAAGATGAAAGTTCCCTGTCATTCTCTCTAAGACTACCCAGGACCTGATCCAGAGCTCTGGAAGTCAGTGAAAATCTTTCCATTGACTTCAAAGTGTTTTGGACCATTCCTAGATAATAGCACAGATTTCACTTCGTTCTTTCTTTCCAGTTGGGTTGTCTGAAATTGCACAGTGTGTGATTGAATCCCTATGTCCCTCGCATAGCTTGCATGCCAGCTCCCTTTAACACCTTCTGTGAAGCTTACGATGTTAAATGACACATTCAGTTGCTGTAGGCATCTTCTTTCCAATCTGGACCCCAGCTGCTTGAGGTCTAACAGATCGTTCTTAAAGGACAACGTGAAAGCAACAGTTAGTGTATCTAAAGAATCAGTTTAGCTAAGGACCTCCAAACATATGACTCTGAAAATTACAGAGTTCATCTAGTTTTGGAAATATAAGCCTCAGCAGCAGCCAAGTGATTACAAACTTACCTATTCATTAACATTGATAAAAGTAGAGTTTTTTCGTGCTGCTACTGATCATAATGCAGAAGAGTCTCAATGCTGACATGCCTAAACAGAGAATCTGACCACTTAACCATCAGAGACCCAGACAACCCACATCACATACACAGATGAATGT
Source organism: Ibidorhyncha struthersii (assembly GCA_013398815.1). NCBI lineage: Eukaryota > Metazoa > Chordata > Aves > Charadriiformes > Charadriidae > Ibidorhyncha > Ibidorhyncha struthersii. The sequence goes on from VZSZ01009107.1 coordinate 5,729, forward strand.
GAATATATGACCAATTCTGCAGGGCCTGACAAAGTATGCTCTCAAAAAAGTGTGTTAAAGACAGATAAGCTTCACATGGTGAAAACTGTCATTTCTGTCATGTTCCGTTGCCACCAGATGATGCCGGAGGTTAAAACAGGGTTATTAATCTTTGTATGCCACATGTAGAATAAAAATAACGGAGCTACCTCTCTGCTGTCCCTAAAATTGTTCAGGCCCTCCACCATCTGAAGGATGCCAACATCCTCCAGCCAGGATTTAGCTACTATTCAGATCCTATTGTTACCTCTGGAACCATGAAGTCTGCTAGTTTCATTAACATCTGGCATTATTCAGACAAATACTTGGAAGAGCTGGAATTATCTATTCCCAATTAATCACAGGAGTGTTTGTCCGGGGAATTCAGAGGATTCAGACATATCGCTGGAACGTTTCTACCCTGCGGACAGTTCTCTCAAAGGGCAAATTCACAGACACCACTTCTCTCCATTACTGTATGATTCACCTGTACTGTCTCGGAGATTTCTACTGTATGTGACAGCCGAAAAAGACAGCACTAATCAATATTGATGTCTAATGAATGCAAAGAGTGGGCACTTTCTCTGAAGCAGAATAAATACATAGAAGAAGAGACAAGTCCATTTGTCCTTGTCATGCCAGCTGGCTGGGTAGTGGAAAAAGAACAAAGTTAAGCAAGGCAGAGGAGCCAGTGTATTCCCCATCATAGGTGCAAAGTAACAGTATGCCTTACTAATAAAACCTGCACAGAACCAAATAAGAAAGCCCTCATATGTAGAAACACACTCCAAATACCACAGTCACTGATGGAGAGGAAATGAGATGATGGGGGAGCGGAATGGGGGAGAGCACATCTGGGGAATCAAACTGTAACTCTCCGTATCAAACGGACGTGGATATCAGACTCCCCCCTGCATTTTGGAGGCTCTCCTGGAGCTGCCCTGACCACGTCAGACAAGCCTGCTATTGTGCTTCTGTATCAGTCCCAGGCACCTGTAGGCAGGTGGAGTGTTAACTCTGTCACAGATTCATGCTGCCTTTCTTGAATCAATCCATATCTCCTAGAGCAGTGCTTGATCCCTGTTGTGAGTCGTATTTTCCAATGTCTCTGTGAGACTGAGTGCCCAGTCTTATCCTGTGAAGTCCTCTCTCAAAGGTCATAGGAATTAAGAAATAATTATGGGTTAATCTGACATGACCTGTGGTGAGTCAGGAACACCTTCCAGGATTGAGGGCTTGGAGGAGGCCATCAGACAAAATCATGGCTAATCTTTTGCAGAGCAGAGCAGAGGAGAAGGGGATGGACAGCAGTGGAATGCACTTAAGAGAAATAGATACACACATGAAAGAAAAAGGCCTTGATATTTAAAATATTTATGGCCTTAAAAGGCATGAAAACTGATACTAGCCATTAACTAATAGACGTTCTGCCTTTGTGATGCAGCTTACATCCCTAACTAAAACCACATCTCTGCTCTGACTTTGTCTGAAGCCAGGTGCACAGATGATTAAATTTTGGGCCAGCTATAAGGAGAGTGTCTCCATCCTGTCCTCTCCTCTAAGCACACACCATCTGTATTATACTTATTTATCTCCTCTTGCTGGGCTGACATACTGAGCCCATATTCTTCCAGCATCGGTTGTCCTCATACTGTCAAGCTGTGCAAATGGAAGGGATCTAAGCCTAAGGGAATAACAGACTGCGGGAGTAGGGTCGTGCTGTATTAAGCCAGTATTAACTGCTCAGCTCTAACCTTGATGTTGTTCATGTGTGTTTTCACACAAGAGATTTGGGGCTCTAGCTGTCCACTGTTGCCAGTGTGCCTTTTACTTCTGTGTTCACTATATTTAAACGCAATGTTGCTGTGCACCTCCTCTGTGTGAATCAGAAAAGGGAAGAGGCTGGCTTTGTATCTCAGAGCATATGGTTTCCTTGTAATGAGTGGAGGATAGATTGCTTAAAGCATTCTTATTTTATTTTCTGAACAGAATTTCTGAGCCCCTGTTCCTGTGTCATAGGCCTGCTTGTAGCAGGAAATTATAAACCCCAACCCTGCGTCTTTGAGGAAAGGATAGGTGGAGAAAAGGACTTCAAATACATGTATGTTTTTCATAAAAATATAAGACTGTGTGCTGAACATACTAGAAAATAGACACAGGCTCCATAATTTTTTTTTTGGTTCTTCCTCTGGTCTAAGCCATAGAGCGTAAAAAGATCAAATATATGCAATACATTTGACCCAACTACATGCAAATCTTATTCAGATCTGGATCCAAAGCTGTCACCCAGGTTTTCCACTCTACCAGATGTTAAGCCGCACAAGATGCATTCAAACTTCCATTTCAAGAAGTTCCTCCAAAGCAGAGCACTACTGACTGGCCTTACCCTTCATTCTTTCTTTGTTTCCTCTAAAATGCAAAAAGGCATTTTCTTCCTAATTTCCTTTCTTTCACAAGGAAATCCTTTCCTAATCCTTTCTTTCACAAGGCTTTAGGAGCTGTTTTCAGTTGAGGATGACACCTTGTTTACGTGACTCTGCCCTGTAGTTCTCAAGATTATCTCTGGGATGGTGGATTCAGGCTGCAGAGGGTGCAGCTATAAGGATTGAGACCTCGAATGTGTACACTTGGAGAAGAGCAGGTAGAGAGCAGAGAAAATGTCTGATGAATTCCACAGGTAAGGAGGCTAATTGTGGAGATGCAGCTTCCCACCACTGCTTGTTGAACGCATCTTGCCAGGAAACAACAGCACCCATTCCCCACGTCACCCACAGCTGATATCTTATGAGAAGCCCCAGATCACCCACACTGGACGTCTTGTGAGACACCTGAAAAAGTGCACAAGAGCCCAGAAGGACAAGGACAGATCTGTGCTCCCTCAGCTTTACCAGCAGACCATCCATCAGTACTGCATCTGTTTCCATCTCAAATGCTGGCTAGAATTTAGGGTGTGCTGGGTCTAGGACAGCCCAGCCAGCAGGATATATTTAAAAATTTCTCACTAGGAAAGAAAATGAAAATGTTGACATAGGAGGCAACTGCTTGCCAATATATGGCAATTGCGTTCTGTCAAGTGTCCTACACCATTCTTTGGATGACATAAATAGCACGTCCTGCAGGACATTGTCCTGTGATAAAAATAGAAATCCCAAGTGAAAGAACATCCTGAGAAGTGGATTACTAAAGGTCAGCTAGCCTGCTGGTGCCTGAGGAGAGTGTGGAGATCACAACCTATGCTTCACAGGCTTTTCCTAGCCGCAAAGCCTTTGCTGTCCTCAGCCATTTAAGAAAGCCTGTGAAGGAGAATCATAGCCCACCTCGAGTACTGTATTCAGTTCTGGGCCCCTCACTACAAGAAAGACAATGAGGTGCTGGAGCGTGTCCAGAGAAGGGCAACGAAGCTGGTGAGGGGTCTGGGGGACAAGTCTTATGAGGAAGGGCTGAGGGAACTGGGGCTGTTCAGCCTGGAGAAGAGAAGGCTGAGGGGAGACCTTATCACTCTCTACAAGTACCTGAAAGGAGGTTGTAGAGAGATGGGGACTGACCTCTTCTCCCTGGTGACAAGTGAGAGGACGAGAGGAAATGGGTTCAAGTTAAGCCAGGGGAGGTTTAGGTTGGATATTAGGAAAATTTTTTTTCACTGAAAGGGTTATCCAGCATTGGAATAGGCTGCCCAGGGAGGTGGTGGATTTGCCATCCCTGGAGGTGTTTAAAAAAAGGGTAGAGGTGGTACTTGGGGATATGGTTTAGAAGTGGTTTTGTCAGGTTAGGTTAATGGTTGGACTCGATGATCTTAAAGGTCCCTTCCAACCTTAACGATTCTATGATTCTATGATCTACAAACAACAAATCTAATAAATAAATGCATATTTATCTGCATCATTTATTTCATTAGCTGGTTAGCAGGCAATGAGGAGGTGTAATGGAAAAGTGGAACAGCAGATTGCGGAAGGTTTGCTTATGGAAATACCAAGTTCCAGATCAAGATAGTTTTTAGGGAACTCTTACAGTAAATAGGGCAAGAATTTTTTTATACAATCAATTCACGTGTAAATGTAACAAACACATTCCATCTTTTCTTTTTTATTCAGTAAAGGTCAGCGAATTGTTAAACATGGTATAAACACATTAAATGTCTGCTCTGCCTCATGTAAAATAATTCCAAATTTGGTACATAGGGAAAAAAATGGATCTTGGTTTTAACTAAAATTTACCCTAGGGTCTTTCTTGGATCGCATCCTTAATTCTACTCTGAGAAAGGCTTTATATCCTCTTTTCTCCAGCATGGAGCTTGGGGAAAAATCTGGAAACACTGCAAAGTAATTAAGAATAACGAGATATAATAATTTTATGGTGACGTTATTGGTGAGATGATTTACCATACCTGAGGTTATAATGCTTTCACTGGGGAAGGAATTGGCCTTGCTGGAGGAAAAGTAAGCAGGAGAGAAATGCAGTAGCCAACAAGTAAGCAATTTTTCCAACCAACCTCCAAACTAAGAGGGCAACATCCGAATTTCAGGCTTCAAAAGTGACACAGCTGGAAATGACGTTGAACAGTTAGAAAGCCCTCGGAGCAGAGGAATGGAAGAAGATGAATGTACAGGACTGTCAGCGGGTTCTACCCTGCAAGCAGATAGGTTAAAACCTGTTTAGTCTGTAAGTTTTTTGCTCTAAAGAAATAATCCTCTTCATCAGGGGTAGTACTGCCATTGCTTTTGTAGGGAACAGGGCTAGAGGTGCTGGAGGGAATGTAAGCACAGCAAAGAGATTCTGGTGTCCTTCAGACCAGCATGAGGATCCCTTTCCCAGCCACCAACACCTGCCCCAAACAGAACCCTCACACAAATCTCACCAAGGCTCCAGACCTGCATGGAAATGCATTCCGTGAGGTGGTTTTTAAAGCTACTGCCATAGACAGCAGGAACGTCATGCTTGAAGTCTGTGTAAACTGAGGAGAAATGCTACATTAGAAAGATAAGGATTCCTGTCAGACAACCTCATCTTAAGTTTGGCTGTCTAAGGTAGAATTATTTTTTTCCATAGGCTGAGAAGACTGGTAAGAGATTGATTCCTAGAGCATCTACATTTATTATTTTCTGTATATACCTGTCTTTGTTAGAGACATTCAATGTCAGAAAAAGAAAACAGAATACAAAGTTTTTCCCTTCACTATACCTCAGCTACCATAGTACCGCTTCTTCCCCTGCTACAGTAAAATAAAAGATAAAAGCAGCACTGAAGAGCTGAAAAAGCTGGAAATTTAATTCATAGACAAATTAGCTGCGTTGCATTTAATATTCCCAGTGTGGAAATGAAAAGAAATTTATTCTGTTCCTGCTCTGCACAGATTCAGCAGAGGGAATGATATCCCTTAATTAAGGAAGACTGATTGCTTATTTTTTTTCCCAAGCTTTCGTTTGCCCTAAAATAAAATGATGAGAAATAAATGGTGCATATAAAAAAATCAAAAACCACACTGGAAATGCTGCAGTCATTCAAATTATTCATTGTAGTAGATACTACATCCTAAAGAGTTCTTTAATAATCTAGTAAAAGAGTCGGCCAAATGGAGCAATTCATGCCCTGTTTCAATGGAGTAAATCAATTCAACCAAGCAAACTAAACCCAAGGAATTACTCCTGTTCTTGCAGGGCTGATAATTTAACATTGTGGGATAGTATGAAGGAATACTTTTTTTTTTTTTTTTGCATAAACACTATGCATAAATATGAATAAAAGAGGAAGATTCGGATCAAGGAAGAGAGGAATGGTAAAGTAGAAGGGACCCTAGGACTGGAACCACATTGGTGACACCTTGCCAGGATTAGACGAAATTGAATGAGAAATGCAGGCTGAACAGCAGAACTGATCCGAATGCAGGCTTAACAAAGAAATGTGGTTGTGCCAAACAGCTATAAACTGTTACAGTATTTGTCACTATTTAAGGAACTAGATGTGAAGTAGTAACTGTTTTTGCAGCTCATGTTTATAAAGAATATTTATCTTTCCATTTGTTGAAAAATGCAGAATAGAGGAGTTTGAAAGTATATTTAGAGCGAAGACAGCTCAGTACCTTCTACTACATACTTAGACTGTGAAGGCACACTGAGGAGACTGAATGCACGGGGGCCTTTGATGATGCGCAGATAAGGTAGAAGATGACCCTTGTTCTGTTTGTTGCTCCTGGCCTGAATGTAGCTATAGCGCACACCCTAAACTGGTCACCCAAAGGGCTTTGTTAGAAAGAGGTACACGAAATCTGCTCTCCTGGTTTTGACTGAGGATCCTTGCGGCCTGGTAGCTTCTCTGCAGCAATGACCACAGAAGATGGTAAAAACACGCAAGGCATTAATGACACTCTCCTAACCACCAAACAAATTTAGCTCCATAGATTTCCTGATCCTGATGCTTTTTATCTAATATCCTTTGATGTAGTGCACTTCCAAACATTTGTCTGGTCTCTCCTTGAACCCGTGTATGTTTTTCATACCCACAACATCCTTAGGCAAAGTACTCCACAGTTTTACTACTCGTATGGAAACTTGCTTTCCTTTGTTGGTTTTTAACCCGGTTTCTGATAGCTTCATTTTATTGTACATAGTTCTTGAGTTGGAAGAGACAGTCTACCCTAATGCATCATCACCATTTCATTCAGGCTTTTGCTGAACTCTCCTATATGCGTTTTCTTTTCCAGGCAGAAAAGTTCCAGTCTACCAAGTCACTCCTCCTACAGAAGTCATTCCGTGCTTTTGATAGCTGTTTGTAGCTGTTCTTTGCATGTTTTCCAGTCCTGTTATGTCTTTTTTCAGATGGTAACAACAGAATTGCACACAGATTCAAGTCTGGGGCTAATCATGGGCTTATACATGGGCATGATGTTATTCACTGTTTTATTCTCTGTTGTTTTCCTAGTAACTCCTAACTTCTGATTTGCTTTTTACTTGCTTTCCCCCTTACGAAAACTCGCCCCATTTATTCCCAGTGAACAGCGATGCAGAATGGCTTCATTGTCTCTGAGTTTTGCCTTATCACTTGCTGGCCATGCAGCGTCCCTAGCAGGTTTTTCAATCCTGATGTTTCTGATGAAGGACTTAGTACTAGTTTTGATTCCTTTAGCTAGTTCTCCTCAAACTCTTTTTTAGCCTTCCTAATTAGGATTTTGCTTTTAAGCTGCCTGACTACACTATTCATTTCATTTTATTGGTTTGGATACAATAGGCATCTTTTTGAAAAATGTCTTCTTATTGCTAATAAACTTGCTTACTTGGCTGTTTGTGCATGCTGGCCTCCTTTAACCCATTCTCTGGCCTTTCTCAATAGGTCATACGCAGTGGTGTTATGCTTCCAGTCTGGTGTGCTTCAGAAGTTTCCGTGCTGCTTGTTAGGCTTTCTCTTTGCTGACCTTTCTACCTTCTTTTTAACAAGCCTCCTCATTTCTACATAGCTTTTCTTGAAGCTGAGGACAATGGCAGTAGTGTATTTGGCCTGTGGTGCTCCTGTAGAGCTGGTGAAGCCGAGTCCTCTGTGGTCACTGTCACAGAGTGGTGCTTCCACTGGAAGGGCTAGAGCCCGATGGTGCACATTTCTCACTACAAAGCCAAGGACTGCCTTTGCTCCTGTGGGCTCTCTAACCAGCTGCTCCATGGAATAGTTGCTGACAGAGCCCACAAATGATGTCTCTGTTTCATACCCTGACATCACATTTGTTGATCTATAGGAGGGCAGTTGACATCTCCCATTACTACTGTTCTTCCTGCCCATGCTGCCTCTCCCATCTCTTTCAGCTTACCAAATTCAAGGCACTTTGCTATCCTGGGTCAGTAACATCTCTCATAACTGTATTCTTCCTATTTAGGTCTGGAATTTCAAGCTGCACAGACTTTATGTTACTCGTTGTGTTGGCGAGCTTGTAAATTCAACTTGATGCTGATTTTTCAAAAAGGCTCTCCCTCTGGCACGGTTTATCCTTACTGTGTACTTTATATCCTGGGTTTAGTGTCCCATTGACTGTCTTCCTTTCCCCAGGTTTCCAATACGTCTGGTGTATCACTGCATTTTGGATCAGACATTCTGGTTCCTGATCTTACATTTCACATTTCAAACATTGCGTAAAAGTGTATGTGCCACTGCTTGGGTTCTTTTATTGGCACCTTGTATAAAAAGCAGTGCGTTTGGTTCCCTTTCCCTGTTGGATTACTTGCATCTTCTGGATTGTGCTTTCTTCCAGGATGCAGAACTTTCCCATGTTTTTCCTCATAAGGGTACTCATGCTGCGTCTGGGCTTTGCCACGCCTGTCGGCTTTCCCCAACTACCTGTTTGTTTCAGCTGGTAAGGGAATATTTTCATTTCAAAATGACTGTCTAGGAACTTCATTTTGCTAAGAATGTCTGAGAATGTTTTCAATTTGCTGCAAGACCAAGAAATATCATGGTAGAGAGTTGGATATGTAGGATATGTAGGATGTAGGATGTTTTCAAATCAGCTGGACTTGATGAAATTCCTGCTAGAATTGTCTGAAGCCATGCCAGAACTATTAGCTGTTATCTTTGAGGAATCACGGAATACAGAGATAAATGTGCTGCCTCTTACTATTTTTTTAAATAACGAGGGGGCAGGGGAAGCAATGGTTCAGCCTCCAGAAGTTAACTACAAGGTCAGTGGAAACCAGTGCGGGTTTGTCAAGAACAAATCATACCAAACCAATATAATATTCTTCTCTGACAGGACTTGTGGATAGAGAAGAACAGCAGAAAGATGTATCTTAACCTTAGTAAGGTCTTGAACGTTGTCTCATACGAGCTTCTGAGAAGCAAGCTAAGGAAACATTGGCTATGTACAATTTTTAGCAGGTGAGTGCAATATTGCTTGAAAAGTATATTCAGAGAGTGGTTCTTGATAGTTCACTGGTAGCCTGGAAGTATATATTGACTAATTTCTAACTTTTGAATTAATCAAATTGATGACAGACTAGAGAATATATTTATTATATTTCCATATTGAATTGAACGGGGAGGGGTTCCAATAACTTTAGATGACCTTGATAAACTAGAGGAATAGTCTGGAAAAGCTAGGATGCAGTTTTATTAGGACAAATCATCTTCTGCCTTTAACTATCAATCATCAGCTGTGCATGAGCTACAGAGTAGCACTGCAGAGAGGAATATGGAGGTCACAATGTGTCCCAAGCTGAAAACTGCATGCAATCATAGAACCTTAAAGGTCATCTAGTTTCAACCCCCTGCCATGGACAGGGACACGTCCCACTAGACCACAGAATCACAGAATCACAGAATCACAGAATGGTCAGGGTTGGAAGGGACCTCTGGAGATCATCTAGTCCAACCCCCCCCCCCACGCCAGGCCAACCTAAAC
>VZSZ01009107.1:15880-66649 GCA_013398815.1 Ibidorhyncha struthersii
ACCTCATCATAGAATGCTATCAGATTAGTCAGACACGACTTCCCCTTAGTGAATCCATGTTGACTACTTCTGATTACCTTCTTTTCATCCAGGTTGCTCAAAGCCCCATCCAGCCCAGCCTTGAACACTTCCAGGGGTGGGGCATCCACAACTTCTCTGGGCAACCTGTTCCAGTGCCTCACCACCCTCACAGTGGAAAATTTCTTCCTAATATCTAATCTAAATCTATCCTCCTCCAGTTTGAAGCCATTCCCCCTCGTCCTATCACTACATGCCCTTGTAAAAAATCCTTATCCAGCTTTCTTATAGGCCCCCTTTAGGTACTGGAAAGATGCTATAAGGTCTCCCCGGAGCCTTCTCTTCTCCAGACTGAACAATCCCAACTCCCTCAGCCTGTCTTCACAGGGCTCCAGCCCTCTGATCATCTTTGTGGCCCTCCTCTGGACTCGGTCCAACAGGTCCATGTCCTTCTTATGCTGAGGACTCCAAAGCTGGACGCAGTACTCCAGGTGGGGTCTCACGAGAGTGGAGCAGAGGGGCAGAATGACCTCCCTCGACCCACTGGCCATACTTCTTTTGATGCAGCCTAGGATACAGTGTTGGCCTTCTGGGCTGTGAGTGCGCATTGCTGGCTCACGTTGGGCTTCTCATCCACCATCACCCGAAGTCCTTCTCCTCAGGGCTGCTCTCAATCCATTCTCTGCCCAGCCTGCATTTGTGCTTGGGATTGCCCCAACCCACGTGCAGGACCTTGCACTTGGCCTTGTTGAACTTCATGAGGTTTGCACGGGCCCACCTCTCCAGCCTGTCCAGTTCCCTCTGGATGGCGTCCCTTCCCTCCAGCATGTTAACTGCTCCACACTCAACCCCAAGATCCATGGCTTAAACACTAATTTAGTCTCAAAGCTAAAAGGAGCCCCTCAGTTGTAATTTTGAGTCCACATTCTCATTCAGACTGAGAATCATGAAAATCTCCTTTATTTTCTGCCCTTCTGTCACTACGAAATCTCAAGGCTGACATGGATCTTTCAGGATGCAGACTGCTCTTGACACTGTTGTTCAAAGGCCTCCTTTATATCATACATCGTATCAGGTTTCCTCTGCCTCTGTTTCTCTGAGAAGACATCCTGGATGTGTTAGGGTGTCTCTGTTGTGTATTTGGGATGGAGCCTTTTTATGACATCTATTTCCTCTCAACATTTTTAGCAAAAACATGGTTTTTCTTTGCTCGGTTGTTGATCTCTGGGATTTGAGACTTCTATTCTCCTTAGCCTGACTCTTGTCCTAGTTGGAAAAGAGATGAGTACTTCTGTGTCTGGAAGAGATGAACAAAAGGATTCGGCTCCTTTATCTCAGGATGGAATGGCACATCTCAAGAAATGAGTAAGGAACGTACTGCTGAGTAATGAACACAAAAATACTCTTCCATCATCGCAGCTGAATAAACAGGATTATTGGCATATTCTTTCTGCTTTGTTCCAGATGAGGGCAGGAGAGGACTCAGCTTGAGGATCATGTCCAGTTTCTGGTGCTTTAATTAAGGGAGGATGTGGAGCAGCTGGAGAGTCAAAGGAGAGAATTGGGAATGACCAGAAGTCCAGACAACATGGCTCATGAGGAAAGGCCAAAGGAATTTGCATAGCTTGATTTAGAAAAGTGACAGTAGAGGGGGTGGCCCAGAAATGATCTTTAAATACTTTAAAGATAGGACATAAAAAGAACGGGAGTGAATCTTTTTCCATGTCTGCTACGGGTTGATAATAGCTTAAACTATTGGAAGAGAGGTACAGGTAAAACACCTGTAAGTTTTCCTTGTGTTGAGGGCAGTAAGTCAGTGAAACTGGTCTTCTTCGGAGGATGTGGAATCTCAGTGAGTGGAGATGGGCACAGGTCTAGCTGATTCTGATTTCAGGAAGAGGAGAGAACTAGATGGCCTCTCAGGCCTCCTCTCAGACCTACTTTGGGGCTATCTATGGCAGTTATGCAGTGGCAGATAAAGACTTAGTCCTCACTGATTCTCAAATGGTGGTCAGATAGCAGCATTGCAGATGAAACTTGCCAGAACTTTGCCAAGCTTATAAGATGGAACTGGGACATCAAGCCCAGAGTGCTCTTCATCTCAGGCGGGTGCAGCTTCAGGGTACCTCTTGTTTCTGTTTTTATTATGCTCTTGGATTTGAGTGAGCTACCTCTTTCACTGCCAGTACCATGAAAAACAAGAAGGAAGAGAGAGGCTGGATGTCTACACAAGCCTAGCTAGCCTCTTAGGTCAGGTAATGTTATGGACAAAATAATCTGTAGCCAACTCTGCATAAGGGTGTATCCTGATTAATGTCATATCCAGCTGCCTCCGACTCCCTGGCTTTAAGAGGGACAGCCACCCATGGAAGTCACAGGGAAGACTCAAAGCTGAGTCATGCCTGAGGTCCTCTGCTGCTCCACCTTGTGTGAGCTCAGTGTCTTTGGAGGCAGCTTTGGCAGCAGCTAGTGAGGACCAAAGGGTGTTCTGGGAAACACAGCATCTGCAGCCCTTTTCCCCTAACTCTTTCCTTGTTCACTTCACACCTTTACCCCTATTTTGCACACATACTACAGGCTGTGCTTATTTGTTCAGTTATTTGCTTGACAGTAGCCTTAGATATGTGTCTGAGATGAGCAGGGCTGTATGTTTCATACTGAGAACAGACAGTCATTTTCCCCCTTCCTTCAGCATTTCTCAGAAATAATTAAATGACTCTGGAACTGCTCTGTGAAATCTCCTTTTTGTGGTTGTGTGCTTGTGCGTGCCCTCTCTGCTACCTGCAGCCCGTGACTCCTCACACAACAGTAAGTGAGTCTCCTACATCAAACCCTGATGTGATCTTTCCTCCCACCCTATTGGCTTGATTCCAGCATTGCTGGTGAGGAAGCTTGTCAGTCTGTGGCTCCAGTATCTTTATGAAGAGAGGAAACCTGGTGAAAAGACAGCATCATCTCTCTTCACTGCCACAAAGCACTCCAGACCTCCCTCACTTGAAGAGATGCACAGGAACAGACTTCCACAGTAGGACCCAGAAGAATGCTCTTGGTTTCTCCTTTTNTGAAGAAAAAGGGTAAGGATGAGATAAAAGAAAGGATACCACAAAAATTCAGGTCACTTAAGGACTCTGGAGATGTAGGAAGATTCAGACTGCTGGATGGCAGAATACATTGTGCTCCACCTACGAGCTGCCACATCCTGGGAGGCTAAGACAGATGTGGTGTGGGAGAGAGGTAGACTCCCCCGCGCCAAAGGAGCTGTCAGCTGAAAGGTCCTGCCATGGCTTGGGTTGGGATGAAGTTAGAAATCCAGCCTGTGATTTGGAAAGTCCGCTGTGCTTGATTCTCTTCCCCTTGTGAGAGGACAGAAGGGACCCCTGCCCCTTGTAAGGGAAGAGGATCATTGTTTTTCTAAGCGGAACTCTCTAGAGGAAAAAGAAGAGATTCCACGTGCAGGGGCACAGTGACAGCATGAGGCAACTGGGATAGGACACCATAAGGCACAGTTTTCCCAACAAGTCTGTAAATTTGGATTGCCTTATTTTAGGCAATCTAAGTCCACTAGCTCTTGTACAGCCCAGCCGAAAAAGAATGGTCCTGAACCGGTGCTGTACATAGTAACAAAGTCACCTCTATTTTACAGCCAAGGGCACAGAGCACAGAGGTCAGGACCAGTGTGCCAATAACCTCAAGAACAGCTCTGAACGCTCACAGACTGGAAGCGGGGAGGCTATGCCGACACAGCATTACTAGCAATTAACTGGCTGTGGATTAGCAACCTCAGCATTTCTTTTCAGGCCCAGTCTGCTTTTGCATCCTGTGATTTCACTTTGCCCTGTTGTCACTGGTTTAGCAGATCTTTGCTAGGTGCTCCCCAGTGCATGCCAGTTAAACCTCATCTGCTTCAGACCCTTTCTCTAACGCTGATGCGGATGTCAAAGTGAGATGCAGCTACCTTAACTCATAGTTAGGTGAAGTATTGGCATGTTAGGTAAGCCAGAAAGAAAGGCTCAGAAATGACATTTTACCACATATGACAGTACAGGAGAGATGTGAGACTCTGTGTGGTTGGACCTCCAGACACACAGCACAGAGCCCTGCCACATGAGCTAGTGGAGTCATCTGCTAGCGGGAAACACATTTCCTTTTTGAGAACCTAACGCTGGGGGTAGATGAGACACATTTTCCCAAAGGGCTCTGTAGCTATTTGCTGTTCCACAGAGTAATGCTAAGAATAAATCAAGCTCTCTTCTGGGTTTTGGAGACAGAGGTGGTTACAGAAAGAACAGCCAAATATTTGGTAGTCTGCTAGAACTCTTTCTGCCCAGTGTGTCACAGGCTGTCCTCTTCTGCCTCTTCCCCAGATTTGTCCCCTTCTCTTGATTCTTCTATCCTCCTGAAGTTCTGCCATCCCGGCATGCCCCTGTCCTGTTTTACTCCCACTTGCTCTGTCTCTGACCTTGCTGCCTCTGCCCCATCCCGCCCTGCCTGTCCCTAGGTGCTGTCCTGCAGCTCCTCTCCTGAGCCATTATTCTACTCTTGCTTCTCCCCTCCAGGGCTGTTCAAGGCTGAACCCCAGCACAGGTGGCGTGGGGGTTGGGAGGGTGGGGGGCGGCCAGCTCTCTGCCCTCTGCTCGTATTTGGGACTTTCCGAGTTCCTTTGGCCATGGGCAGAAGCATGCTCTGCACTAGGGAAGTCTTAGCAAAGATAACATCTGGAATTCAGACAAGCTCTGCTGAGCATGTGCAAGTACAGAGCAGTGATTTACAGCTAGGTCAGATCTGGGTGGATTTTCATATGGCCAGCAAGTACAGGCTGATGCCCCCAGGGATCGGCCCCCGCTAATTTCAAGCCCCCGCATGAAGCCCTGATCTGCAGTGAAACCACTGTAAGACATTTTCAGCCTGGGCCAACCACCATATTTTTCACTAACCTCATTCTTGGAAGTTGCTGACCGGCTTTCAGTGAAATGTTCCCAAAAAAATTCAGCCCAACACAGAGACCAAGGATAGAAAATTTCAGCCTAGAATGATTAAAATATGACAAAATTAAAAGCAACTGAAAACTGGATCTTATAATTGCAAGTGTTAGGCAATGTTAAATATAAGATTTGTTGCCAGCTCCACCTATAATAGAGGGATGGGTATTGAAATATTTAATTTTGGGAAAACTTTCTTGCATGACTGACATACAAGGAAAAAGCCTTTTCCTTCCAAACATGGGGCATATGCCCAAGAAAGACATCTGATAAGGAAAACCAGTGGTGACTGTATGCAACCTGTTATGTGATCTGAGTTATTTACATTGCTTAGAGTTCACCAGATTCTTCACCGAAGTGTTGTAAAGTCCCAGACTGAACCCACCACTAGTGGATGCATCAGTGAGATAGATGTCAGCTTGACCCATGGCAGTTTGCCATCTGTGAAAAGGAAACAAATATAACCAACTGGAGTAACGAGCATCATGATTGTCATAGGAACTTGAGCACAGATTTACACAGGATTTTTGTGCTTGGACTCACGAGCCTTTGTGACTATGTTAGTACTGAAAAGTAAGCAGCTGCAAAACCCCAGCTGTGCAGATCTGTGCAAAAATCAGGCTTTGGCTGTTGACTGCTTGACAGTACCTGCAAGGCTGGACCAGATGTGTATTTCCTATATTATTTTCTTGCAGCAAAGTTTTTAGAGAGTCTTTTAAAGTCTTTTATTGTAGTCCAATGAAAGGGCTCCAGAACTTTAAAACTTGTCCACTTTTTTTCGAATATATAGCAGGGGCTCTAATAAAAGGTGTTATCTTTGTGGCAAATTTTAATTTCCTTAGAACTTTAGAGCTTCACAGCTAAATCAGAAGTCTGACTTGAGAAGTCTAACAGAGAAAATACTACTACTTATGCGACAAGAAGTCATTGCTAGTTTGAATTGAGTCCATTTTTGAAGGAAAACAATATAGCTCAATGCAAAGTACGGTTTCTTAAAAGCCACAGCACAAAAGCAGAGATTTTTCCTTTCTCCTGATCCAAAATACAGTAGTCACAGACTATTTTTAATTCATGTAAAATTATGATAGCCATGAAACCATAAACTTTATGGTTTGGCGAGCTGGCTGCGATGTGCATCCCTGAAGTAGGGGAATACTGGGATCGGCATAATGAGAAATATGACAGAGGACCCTGCAGATAACTTGTAGGCTGAAACGAAGATCAGGCCAGACCAGATGTCGCTACATTTATTGCTGTGCTGTGCAGCAGAAAATGTTAAGAATAAAACACAGGGAATGAAGATTTCCAAACATATTAGCAGGCACTCTTGTGATGTGATCGTATCAGTTTTAAGGTCTTAGTGCCTGGCAGGCCATCAAGGACTGATTTTTTGGGTCCTGTTATTACTAACATAGATTGATATATATGACCCAAAGCTGACATCTAGCGGAGGGAGAATGAGCGCAGGATTTTCATTCCCTTCCCAGGGACGCACTCCATTGTGTGCAGATAGACATGGCACTTTTTGCTCTTCTCTTCAGAAGTGACCTGAAGGCTGTCTGCTCCACGGCTTGTCCTGGGCAGGAAAGCGAACCAAGGATCTCATGGGCGCTCTTGCTGAGCGTGCACACCTGGTCTCGCTGGTGACATGCGTATCCATAGCGGGATGCCAGGAGCTAGCGTCACAGTGCTGCCGGCAGATAACGAGCTCTGAAGGCTGAATTCAAAAAAGTTTCAAAAGACGATGTTATCGATGATCATGCCTAGTAGAGTTTGGGCAGGGTCTCGTGAATACATTTAAGAGCAGAACAGATGTTCACTACAGCTGCAAAGAGGGTGTCAGCGACCTAGGATTTCTGCTGTCAGGAACTTCAGATCTGCAGTCCTGGACCAGGCCAGCCTCTCGGACACCAGGTCTGGAGGCTGCAGCTCTGTTCAGCTTCCAGCTCTTCCCTGGTCCTTTGGCTCACTCACTGCTCCAGCTGCAAGTTTCTGCCTCACCCTCTGCACCTGGTATTGCATGTTTGTGAGAAAAAATATCTCAATTTTGAGTTAGTGAAAATCAAAGTTTGAAACTCTCTTGCTTGCATGGAAGAATTGAAAACATGAACCCTAAAGGCTGAAAAAACCAAAGGACAAATAAAACTGTCCAGTATTTACTTTTCATATCTCACAAATTTAAGTCAATATCATAAATCTGTTGGCACCTCAGTCCTGGTTTGTAATGCTTAGCAGGGGAGACAGAGGGAAGCACAGAGAAGTCTCACCAGCTCCAAGCACAGGAATGGGAGAGGACCTGTGGTCATCCTGGGAGATGGCTGGGTGGGGAGCCAAAGGAGGGAATCTGCAAGCCCAGTGGGAGAGCAACCGGATCACGAGAGCACTCATAGCCCTTTAAAAATGGCAGAAGATGAAAGGTACTTTAGTACTTCATACAGGGTAGGAAGCAAAAAAGTTCTCCCATGTGTGGTGGTGAAGATTGAAGGCCCTGTAGCTGTGGGCTGTAACAAATCACATTGTCTGTGGCTCATCATTTTGGTGGGATTTGTAGCACATTCAGCAGCAAGTTACCAACAGTTTAGAGAGTCAGTGAAAACCCCTGAAAAACTGTTGCTTCCATAAATGAATGCAGAGCCTTCAGCCACCGCTGAAGAGCACAGCTTCTGTGCCGTGCCCCAAGCGACAACGCTGCTGACAAGGCGGTGCATGTTTTTGGAAGCGACTTTTAATCACCTGATCGCAAAACAAAGTTAGTGTTACACAAACAGTGCAAAGTTTACTGCAGGATTGAGCTTTAATCTCTGGTGGTTGCTTATTGACTTCAGAAAAAACAGCAGCTGCTCAGTGAAAAGACCTCGTCTACATCCTGTTTGCAGGCAGACTTGAAGGAGAGGATCTCACCTCCTGCAGCTCTCCCCAAAACCCAAAGTAAGTCTAAACTGAGGTCTGAATTGGGAGACAATGAGGACTGGGCCTGGGTTGTTTAAAATTCCCATTTATTCTTCCATGAGAGGACTTGGTTTATCTTTTTGCTCTTGCTTTGACCATTCTAACAGTGGGAAAAGCAGAAGTCATGATACGTGGTTTACGGTTTATCACAATGTATGACATATGAAGACTCGTGCTATCAGCAGTGCCTGATGTCTTGAAGGCATACAGAGACAGCTTCTACCACCTGCTGCCTGATGCCTGTCAGAGGAGACAAAACAATACTGATGAAATCAGTCACATTTCTCCTTCATCTTCCAATGAGTCCCCCATCTTGGGTTCTTTCCCAGCCGAGAACTGTGAGTCCTAATTTTCGAGTGTATACGCAGGCACCTCAGTCAGTGAGACGTAGCCATGTCTGCAGTTCCACAGGTTGGATCTGTGTCCATAACCTGTGTGTTTGTCTGTGTCAGGAGTGTACAACATCAGACACATGGGACTGGTTTTGGTGAAGCTTGCAACCCCTGCTAATCGGCTGTGGGAGGCTAATCCTGAAAACTGGGGTATTTACTTTTTCCTGTACATTTTTAGAAAAATTGGACCCAAACCACAGCTGGTTTAAAAGTTCATGTTTTCAAGTACCTTGCAAAATGCCTATTTTAATCAGACCTGCGGAAGTAATTGCAACAAAAAATTTAGCAAATTGCTTTTGTCTGTGCTTTGTACATGTTTCCTCGCACAAAGGCATGGTTTGCTAAAACATTAATTTGCATAGTTTTTAGTCCTGGCTGGTTCAAAAGCACGTAAATGCAGGCATTTGCTGGGCAGCATTTATGTTGGTTTGATTAGACATCTGTGTCACACAACGTCACTTCTGTTCCCTGAAAGACTGAGGGTAGTTCTTAGAATCATGTTTCACGTTGTGGCATTTGCTTTTTGCCAGTGTTTTCTCATAGTTTGTCCAAATTTCTTATGCTCCTTTTTTAGCATGTATCAGTGCTGCAGTATGTAATGCAAACACCCAGAAGATATTTGGTACAAAAGAGAAACGAAGATCTGTAGAAAATACTTTGTTTTTCCGCAGTGCTGGCCTTGACAGTGGCTTGCACTCAGAGTCTGGACATAGTTTTACAATGCGTTCATGCTGGAGCAGGTTAGATGTAGACTCCGTGTTTACTTGCTTCCAGATTTTATGAGCTTGAATTTAGTCACTGTGCTCCATAACTAATTGTTCAGTCAGGGAGCCGTCCTAAGGGGTAATCCAGCAAATGATGTTTTGGGACAAACTTTGAGGAGAATTACTGGAACAAATAACCCAGCTAGTTTTAAGAAGGAATTTATGACAGAATTACACAATTGCTGTGTCTTAAAATAGCAGAGGACCTAAAATGTCCTCTTCAGACTTCTGTTTAAGACAGAAAGAGAAACACTGAGATGCAAGCTTCATCCTACCCTTATGGCTGCAAGTTTTCCTCATACTAGGAGAGAGGATGAACAGCAAGATAGACAGAGACAACCTCTCAGCAACTCTTCCACAAGACAGATGGGTCCAAGGTTTGCATTAAATGACATTAGAGCCCCTGGAAGAGAAAATGACAGTTCAGGGATTTAATTTCTGCTCTATGTTATTCTTTTCTTCAAGGTTCCCAGAGCCTCTCTTGGCAATGGCTATGGTGTGTCTTTCAGACTTCGAAGCTTATGCTAAAAAGTATTTACCCAAGATTGCTTGGGATTTTTTTGCAGCTGGAGCAGATGACTGTAGCACTCGAGATGAAAACATCCTGGCATATAAAAGGTAATGTAAGGAGGAAATGAGGGGTGTTGTACTGGAAGATTTTAAACTATGTTTTTGTGCAAGTGTTTGGACTTCACAAGCAAAGATTCCTTACACTTTGCCCTTTCAAGGTGGTCTGCAAGCAAAATGCACTTACCTGAATGACATACGCTGTATGCTCTGATGCTAGTCTGAATACGACACAGATTGTATGAGGCATAAAGGATGCTGAGGGTCCAGGCAGCTGGTAGGGTAGGGTGTGGTATGGTATGGTATGGTATGACAGGAAAGGGGATGAGTGACTATAATAGAATGAGATGCAATGGTGAGCATGTGGTGATGGTGAAGAGCAGGAAGACTACGAGTAAGTGGTATGGGATTTGGGGAACACGCTGCCGACAGTGAGGGCATGCTCATTGTACAGTGAGGACAGACATACGAATGGTGGGGTGGAAGGCATTGACCTGTGACTGGGCTGCAAGTAGAAGGAATCTGTGGGACCGACAGTGGGAGAACAAGAGATGGTGAGCTGTAGTGGGAAATGCAGAAATGATGTATTGTGGCTAGTGAGCGGGAGTACGAGATAAATGAAAAGTGTAAGTAGCTGAATTGACCCCTAAAAGCAAACAGAAAGGACAAAGAGCCTTTGTTGTATGCTGTTTTCTTTATTGGCTCAGGTTCCTGCATTGCAGTAGGTAAATGGAGACCTGGTTTCCATGAAACTTCAGAAAAGCCAGTGGACAGCTACCATCCTGAAGGGGTTTTGTGCCTTACAGAATTCGTTTCCGGCCACGTATGCTGCGGGATGTATCTGTGATGGACATTAGGACTAAGCTTCTGGGGACTGAAATCAACTTTCCTGTAGGAATTGCCCCTACCGGCTTCCACCAGCTAGCATGGCCCGATGGAGAGAAAAGCACAGCCAGAGGTACCCATCTCCTTTTTTGCCCCATAGCAAAAAGGGGCTTGTGGAAAAGCCTCAAGAAGCTGTTAGGATGACTTGAAGTGTGACCGAGCAAAACCTTCAGGCTTGAAGAGGCAAGTGCCTTTCCCACTTTCTGACACCCCTTTTTGTGGATGACCCAGTTGGGTCTGGTGATACAGAGTGCGTGGGAAGCCGTATAGACATTGCTCTGCTTCTCCAGGTACCACTATTATGAGATCAGCCCTGTGGAGGCTGTTGCAGACTTTAGACAGAGACTGTGGACACATTTCTGGTGTACATCAAGGTCCTCAGTGCTGTGGGCTCTAGTTAGGACATAAAAGTGGTGAATGGGACTCAGCCTGTGAATTCCTTGTTACTGGTAAGAACAGTGTGTCCCTTGGAGAAAAGCACAGCCTCTCTTCCCAAACCCTCTGGTGGGTTTGGAGACCTGACCCTTGGAAATATCTTTTTCCTGTGTGTGTTTCTGTGTACAATGAGTGCATTTGACAGTGTATTCCTGCAAGGACATAGTCATAAACTTCCTGCTTTAAAAAAAAAAAAAAAAGCTGCAAAATGGAAGCATCACTTGGTAAATTACCTCTCCCTTTCCTGCTTTCTTAACCATGATCCTACAACTGTGCATGGTGAATATAGCCATTTTTAACCCCAAGAGCCTATTTGCCAATTGGTAGTGCGCTATGTTTGGTAGGATATAAATAAAACAGGAGCTCGGGTGTTCTCTGCAAACCATATATAAAAAACTTCTGTACCTGGTGTCTGGCAGGACCGTTGAAATGACCTTGATTCTGATTATTTTCCAATACCTCCCGAAGCGGCCAAAGCAATGAACACCTGTTACATCGCCAGCACGTACTCCACCTGCACGCTGGAGGAGATCTCTGCGGCCGCCCCTGGCGGCCTCCGGTGGTTCCAGCTCTACATCCACCGCAACAGGGCGGTTTCCCAGCAGCTGGTCCAACGGGCGGAGGCCTTAGGTTTCCAGGGCCTCGTCCTCACCGCGGATCTGCCCTACACGGGCAAAAGACGCGACGATGTCCGCAATGGTTTCCGCCTTCCTCCCCACATGAAACTGAAGAACTTGGAAGGAGCCTTTGAGGTTTGTAAAATGAGCCCGTCCTTTCATTCACTGCGCTGGCGTGTACCACATGAGACAAAACCACCGGGTAACTGCTGCTTTGGCATCTGCTGTACCCAGGGTGTAGCTTCTCCCCTTCTGGTTCTGCAGCGTCCTGGCTTGACCTCCTGCCAGCCTGGGTTCTTGCTTCAAAATCCCAGTCCAGCTTCCTTAGAGACAGTGATCTCCATCCCCATTGTAATTATTCTCCTCCAGAGACAGGTGCTTTCCAGAGCTTATGAACATGTCTGTTAGCAAGTTAAGTTAAACCCTTCTAGAGCAGGGAAAGACCTTAAGGGGTCTTTGTATTGTTACAGCTCAGATGAGGTTTCCTTCTGTCCTATGGCTGTAGGGAGATGACCGTTCTGAGTACGGACTGCCACCCAACAGCTTGGATCCTTCGGTCACCTGGAATGATATCTACTGGCTGCGAAGCCTGACCCACCTGCCCATCATCATCAAAGGCATCTTGACGAAAGAAGATGCAGAGCTGGCAGTGAGACATGGTGTTCAGGGAATTATTGTGTCCAATCATGGTGGAAGGCAACTGGATGGAGGACCTGCCACTGTAAGTGAGAAAATGGATGTCCCATGAGTGTTTATTGTATGCACCGTCTTTGTACATATGCTTCTGGTGGACTTGTGTGTTTGTTGCGTGGCTGTGGATGTGTGCAGATGTACTTTAGCTTTAAAGCGGTAAGATGCATGCCTTGGCATGGGCTGCCCACTGAAGTATTTTCTCAGCTTCTTGGGAGGGTTGTGTAAGCAACGCTGAACCCACATAACTGCAAATAAACTACGGGCCTAAGTTAGTAAAAGTTTTCTGCTTATGTCTTCATTAGCTGGTGCAGTGCACACGTACTCTTTTGCGCACTGCAGCAAAAATAAAACGAAGCTCTGGAACCAAAAATGTACAAATGAGAGCATAATGTATTCTCATTGTTCACATCTGCCAAAACACGCACAAACAATGCAGCTAGATTTAGTGAGAGGTCTGCTTGCGTATTTACAGACTCAAGTCTAAATGGAAATTTATTGACTTTCATGAGCCAGAAAAAGGATAACTTATCTGGAGAAAAATTCCCTTGCGTTTTAATATGTACAAAGAAACCGTGGGTTGTTTGGACATATGTGTATTTCACTGGTTTAATTTGGCTTCTGTCAGTTTTTCAAATTCTTCTCCTTTTCAGTTCTGTATTGCATAGTATCTTACGGACTTTCTTTTCTCTGTCTTCCTCTGTACAATAAAAATAGGCATCAGGGAATTCTCTTCTATTGTATGTCAAGGCTGACAATAATGATTAAAAAATATCTAAACACTAAAGACATAATAATGGAAATGGCATCCACATTAAAATGCTCTTCTACCTTAAAAGTTTCTTTAGTTACACAGACAAACCAGTTCAGCTCTGCTACTCCTCTGGTACAAAGCCTGGCAGCAGAAGCTATTGTCCCTGCTCTTGCTGAGCTACTCCTGGAAAATTTCAGCCTGAAAGTTCTCAGTCTGAAATTCTGAAAAAAATTATGACCAATTGGAAAAATCTACTTGGTAATCTTACTTATAGCTGCCCCACTTTAAAAAGATTAAGAGAAGGCAAAAGAGCATAAGAGACTGCAGAAAAGACACCTTTGGGTTTGCTGCGAAGGAGAGTTAATTTGGTGTAGTGCAATGTCCTGCCACTGCTTATACTGCCTTTGGGACCAGAGCCAGCACCTCTGTGTGGTACTGCCCTGCACTACCAGCCCGGCACCGCGCTGTGCTCTGCAGAGAAGACCTTGGGGAATCAGGAGCCTTAGCTTGGAGGAAATGATATGTTGACTGTACTACATAGCAAATTAAATCCTTCATAGATGCTTTAGGGGACCTGAGGAGGCTTTCGGCAGGTGGTCACCAGGATTAGGTTGAAATGTAAGTCTAGACAAATTGGACAGTAGCAGGGAGAAGTCTGACATCAGCCTTTTTTGCAAACATTTGTATTATTCATCATTGTCTCAAAGGAAAGTAAGATATTAACGACAATTATTTCGATTGAATTTTATTTTTAAAACCTTTCAGAAAGCGAGTGAAAATGTTATTTTTTCACTTATCGGAAGTGCTAGCAAAGAGTATCAATATAAGCAAAGCACTAGAAAATGGAATGAACTATCTGGCAAACAGAACAGGCAGCTGCACTTTATTCTGCAGCTTTCAGTGTTGAGCTCTTTGTGACATATTGTCACATTTCATTTCGAGAAGGTATGCTATTAAAGCATTGCATCACTGCCTGTCTCTTTGGAATATTTCCTCTTTCTCTTGGAATCAAAAGCTGACCGCAACGTGAGCCTCAAGAGTGGCTGCTTCTTTGCAGATTGATGCTCTGGTTGAGGTTGTGGAGGCAGTACAAGGCAGAGTCGAAGTGTATTTAGATGGTGGAATACGAAAAGGAAGCGACGTATTAAAAGCACTGGCACTGGGAGCAAAATGCGTCTTTATTGGAAGACCAGCTTTATGGGGTCTGGCTTACAAGGTGGGTAAGGAACTTTGAGTTTGCATGTCTACTTCGCGTACTCTCCGACACTCTGTTGTTGTTACTGAAAAGTCATAGAGACAGTTTTCAGCCGTGAAGAATCTTACCACTTTTTTTCTGGTTTTGCTGAATTTTAAGTGGAAACACCCCAAGTTGAATCAAAACCAGACTTTTTCTGTGATTTAAAAATACCACTGAATTTTGCAATTTCAAATATGATTTTGAAGCTGATATAACATTGTTTTGTGGGACCTGATTTCGTGGTGCTGCAGTTTGGTGCTAAAATACTGTAGGACTCAGGACCATCAGTGCTTTTGAAACCTGGAGGCGGGTTTATTTGCTGTCAGCTTACTTGGAAAAAATATATGGTTTTGATACAGCAGTCTCATAGCAGTGTTATGAATTCTTCAGAAATACATATAGAATTCCATCCCACTAATGTCTAAAACACTTTAGACAAGATTGAGCACAACTGTGTCCCGCAGGTGCCTGAGCGAGCCACTGTTATTTCGGTTCCAGCTGTGCTGATTCTTAACTACTAGTGTATTTCTATGATCCAGAGTCATGAATTAGGCCTCTGATGCAGAAGGTTAGCACAATATAATTAAAATGAAAATGTAATTTTATTTATTCATTTATTTATTTATTATAAACTGGTATTTTTAAATACCAGTTGCTTGCTTTGCTAAATTTTTGCTTTTTAGCCTCTGTATTGGGGCTGTCAAGATTTCTCTAGAAGAAAAAACACTTATTTTTATGGTCTAGAAACATTTCCTATCTTTTAAACGAGACTGCTCTCCAGTGGTGGGATTTCTGTGGATTCCAGTAGCTAGGCTTTAAGCAAGACATCACCTGAATCTTCTGAGAAATCTGGAAGAGTTGGTAGCACTGTTTCTGTTGCCATTAAACAGAGAAAAAGGGCCTAACATGAAAAGGGTGTTGCTGTAAGTTGCCTGCATTTTTTCCACAATGCAAACAGACAGGAGATGGGATTTTCGGAGTTCAGCTGTGCTTTGGTATCATATTCCATTAAGTACTCCTAAAGATGTATCTCAGTGGCATTACCCTAGCATACAAGAGAGGAAGGGCATGAACAAGCATTGACATTTGTCTGCACCCAAACCATGCTCTATTGCAAGAAATAAAAATACGATTTAAGAGAAAAAAGAAAAAAACCCTCCAATATTTTACAGTAAGATCAAAATCATACATACATTTCTTTGGATTTTGAGCTTCTTGGTGTCACTTGCTCAGAAGAAAACACACAGTGTACTATTTTTAAAGATTCAGCCTGGTATCTCAGTAAATGAAAGTTTTTAAAGCTGTACCATATATAAAACTCTTATTACTCCATAAAATACTGTCAGCATTGTAAGGCTTGAAGTTCTAAAACAAGCCCATTGGTGGAGGTTAACTGAAAGCTAAGAAAAAAAAAGAAAACTAGAAAGTGTCAGAAGTGAAAAACAGCTTTGTTTTCTTTCCCCGTTCAGATGTATCACAAAAGGAAAAGCATCTAAATTAATCTGTGATGAACTGAGCACATCCATCATATCATTTTAATCATTCATCTCTATGAGAGACTGGAATTGGCAGGGAGTTAAGGGACTGTCCCAGCTCTCACAGTGCAGGCATCCTGCAGCATTGCTCCGTGCCAGTGCTCCTTTTACGCTGACTGCTTTCTTTGTTGGAGCAGGGCGAAGAAGGTCTTCAAGACGTTTTGAGAATTTTGCAGGATGAGTTTCGCTTGTCGATGGCCTTAGCTGGTAAGCATTTTGCAGGTTGTTTGTAATTGGTGACACAGAGGTTTCTGCGTGCAAGCCAGCTAAAACCAGAAGTCTGATGGATGGGTCACCAAAAGGGAACCCATGTGAGCTGTGCTGGTTCTAGTTGCTATATTTAAGGTGATTCTTTGCTTCCTGTGAAACCACTTGGCATTCAGGTGCCACAGCAATGAAGCTTGCAAGGAAGAAGTAGGTTAAATCAGCTTTCTGACCCAATTAAAGACATACAAAACTGCTAAGCAAAGCTGAGCAAAACCTGCGATTCCTGTTCTGCTGGGAATTGCAGCGTATGTTTTTCAGTACTTAATTTAATGTTTACCAGGGTAAAATGCAACCAATTCTTTTGCTGCATGATAAGTTCAGAAAAAATGGATGCAGAATTTTTCTCTGTGTATTAAAGAATACAGTCTGTTGGTGCAGGTTCCAGTCTTTGCAACCCACACGCTTTAAGAGCCTCTGTGTCTCCTCCGAGCTTTTACTGTTGTTCTTCATTCTGCATTTCTCACTTCTGCTCCTACCGGTAGCTGCCAGGTTTGACCCCCTCACTGAACAGCAAATTTGCACAGCCCAGAACAAACTCCAGTTTCACACATGAACGAGTACAACACGCAGATCCAGTGCAGAAGTATTCAGACTTCAGCAAAAGGTCTGATCCCACTTCAAATCATGTTTTAAAGATTTTCATGCTCTGGCAACCATCAACTGGAGTGGATAGCAATGCTGACTGGGAGACGAACTGAAATCCCGTAGGACATTTCCTAATGGGCTGTTTTTTTGGATTACTTTTTCAACTAGTAAGGATTCCTACAAGTTTTTTTTCCAGGAGGTTCTCACACTTCATTACATGCAAAAGGGCACTGAACTTTGCAAGAGTAGCAGGTTGGGACCTTTTTGGCAGGGCCGTGAAATTCCACCCAGATTTGACCAAATGGCAATGTAAATCTCCATCTCCGGTCACTCGACACACAGCAATCCCTGTATCTTTTCTGTCTACCTTTCACTTCTGGCTGGATCAGATGGCTCTCTGCTCAGCTTGTTATAAGGCTTCTTTTTTTTTTGTCATGTTTCTAACTCTTCTTGTGCAGGAAGCCCAGTGCCTAATCTCAAGGCTGAAGATGCCGTTGACGAGTAGGGCTCCTGTGAGTGAGCTGTTGAAGTACCAACCTATCCCCACACGGCTCATACAAGACTAGACTGTGGTTCTGAGAGGGGCCCTTCCAAGTTTCATCCACAGACCTTTCTCTCTCACCAACATGTTTCATTTCTCTATTTATTTCAGGCTGTGCCAGCGTCTCAGAGATTGGCCGACACCTCGTTCAGTTCTCAAAGCTGTGAACAGCCTCCTGCAATGCCCACCAAACACAGGCAGTTCACACTGAGGTCCCAACCAGCCTGAAGAGAGAAAAAGGAGGTGCAAATGTCAATTGTGCAATAAGTATCTGATAAGGCCTTCAGGAAACTTCTGAGGAGAGTAGGAAAGGCTCAGCATTAGCAAAGGCTGTTCTCTGCTTTTCTTGAGACCAGTTAGTTCTTTAACACTTTGGGTAACTGTTACTTGCTTAAATACATTTATTTTAAATTGGCTGTTCTGTGGTATTACCTGTGTTGGGCCTCACTCCCAAGCTCTGTTAGATCGGGCAGCCAGGCATGGAAAACTATGTCTCTTGCTTCTTCCACATGGTTGTCCTACCAAGCCTGACTGCAGCTCAAGCTCCACACCTTTCCTGCTCCGGGAAAGTCAGTGTTGTGGCTGCTATTTCCATAGCTTGGGCTTTCCTAGATGTATTCACAACATATACAAGATGCATCAACAGGCACCCCAGCTACGCTCTGGAGGCAGGGACAGTTTTTGCCCACTGCTTCTAAATGCAGAGCATTAAAATCACTAGCAACTGAAGCAACAGCCTGTGTTTCCTGCCAAGAGAGCCTCTTCCTTCACTACATCGTTCATTTGCACAGCAAACCCACCCAAGCAGCGGTCAGGACCTATGCATGCTCAGAGCACAGCACAAGTTTGTGTCAGTGTGCGAATAACTCAGCCGGTGCCCCCGTCTCTGCCCATGGATGAGTGTGGCCAGCGCAGGCTGACAGAGCAGGCAGGAGCTGCCGGCACCACTGGAGAAGCATACGGCCTTTGTGCTCAGAAGGTGGTGCAGAGGCAGTGGTCCACCTGCTCCCGGCACAGAGCAGCACAAACCCTTGCTCTCCGAGGTAACAGAAATGCGTGCTCATCCCTTCCCCGTCCAAGTTTCTTCCTGAGAAGTGGGTCTTGCCTCCCCATGAGGAAATACACCCTTGGCTGTGTTCACTCCTTGTGTGACCTGCCATCACCCGGTGGTGATGGGTCCTTAACTAGGACCTCGCTCTTTTCTCTATCCCTTCCTCCCTTCGTCCCTTCGTCCCTTCCTCCCTTCCTTCCTTCCTCTTTCTTTCTTCTAGTTCTCTTTCATCTGGATGGTTTCTTTTTCTGTAGCCCTCCTTAGTGCACAATCTTCACCTGCTGTATATAATCTTCCTCTTTCTTCCTCATTACATCTCCTTGCATCATCTCTCTGTCCCCAACCAGTCCCTCTTCCCCATTGTTTTTCTTCAGAAAAAAATTCAGTCCTCATCTAGTCTATAATTTCTGTGTATTGCTGACTAACATGGGCCTCCCGGCATCATGGACCTTTGGTGGGAATGCCAGAGCTGCCATCTCGCTACCCAGAGAGGAGAGCAAGGAAACCTGCTGCTGCCCAGAGCTGAGAGAGATACTGGGAAGCCAAGATGAGACAGAGTGGGGTCAGATAGGGTCCTGCAGCCAGGGCAGAAGTCTGTTGATGTTGTATTATTTGGAGCTGATCTCATTTGGGGTTTGTCTGCATCAGTAGGCTGCATGAGTATTTACTCTGAACTGTTCTCCCTAGGAGGAGTTTAACGATACTTGGTTTTTAATCTTTATATAATGCTGTCCAAGTGAAGGTGTAAACAGAATTCAACTATTTTAAATGGTTAAAACGCCTGTGTGCGCATTTGGTCTTTGTTATAAATGTGCTGTGTAAATCAGTGGGGAATTGGTCCAGCATAACTGGAGATAAGCTGAATCTCCATAAAGAGTTTAACTGATTTAACTACTCGGGCTTAATCAGGACTTTTAAATGAGACTAGGTAAACTAGGACTGTACACACATGAAAACTGCTAATGTGCCTCATCTTTAAAAATGCAAAGTGATCTTAAAAATATCTGGTAAGACACCTAACCTTGTTTTCTTATAAAAAAATTTTAAGGCCAAACTCACCAGAACAGCTGCTGCTTTTATGGCACTTTAGGACAGCACAAAATGGCTGAGGGATGCTGGGCAGCAATGGGGTGCCAAATGTCACCTTGTGCCAAAGAAGTGCCAGTTTGGTGGGCATTTCCCACTATTCCCATGCACACAAGGCTCCCTTTCTCGTACACTCGCAGCTATTTTCTTCTTTCTCCTCTCTGCTAATCCCCTGGTTCTGCAGAAATGGGAAGCACCAAGTCATGCAAAGCAGGGCTGAGCTGGAGCTACGACACCCAAATCCAGAACTGCCGCCCAAGGCTTTCCAAAGGTCCTCACCCTGCGGGGTCCAAAAATACAGATGTGGTCTCCCCCTGTCCTGTTGGCCTAAATATAGGTACTAGAGGTGGTTTGGCTGTGCCTTCTCTGAGCAGCTCACACCCTCCTGCATAAGTTAATTAGGCTGGAGAAGCCAGGTGTTCTTTGGCCTGGGTGGAGTACCTTGAATACCTGGCAGAAGGCAACCTCGGATGGTGGGCTCCTGCAAACTGCACTGCTCTGGGCACCAGGCACGGGCCTCCCCAGGTGGGTCCTCTCTCCCCTCCCCTCGGAGCTCTGGCACTGTTCGGTAAAAGCACCAAGAAGAAGAGGCCGCAGGCAGGAAAGGCTAGTGACTGAGTTGTCCTGTGTGTGAGGGCAAAGGTGTGGGTGCAAGGTCATTACTTCACCCAGCAGTTACTTGAAGGAAAATGCTATAGGAGCTGCCGCTGTGCAGGGCCACATGGTTACCCAGCCCTGGTTTGGTGGATCTGCAGTACTTACAATGCCAAGTTTTGATGAGACAGTGCCAGGTCTCCTCCTGTGAAGCCGCCTATGAGTTTCTCTGGTCGAGGCTCTCTCCTGGCAGAGAAGAGGTGCTGCTTTTCCTGAGGAGGAGAAGGCATGTGTGTTCCCCAGTTCCCGCTAAGCACATTGGCCACTGGCTCCTGGTGTACAAGGGAAAGGGGGGGTGGCAGCAGCAACACCTCATTTGCACGTATATTAGAAGAACCAAATGATGCTCATTAGGTCCTAAACTTGCTAGAAGAGAGAATTCCAGCTTATGCAAATAGCCATGGCTGAAAGTGCCTGCTGGCAGACGTGCGTTACCTGGCTAAGCTCTGGGGAGGGGCGGGATTTCCAGCGTGCTGCCTCTGATACCTTTCAGCAACTTCCCACTGAGCGTTTGGATTTTTTTTTACATCTGTTCTGGATGCTGTAGAAGACCTAGACACCAGGCTTTAGGAGCTGTGGGGGAGGGAAGAGGAAAAAAAAGTCACAAAAAGCGAGTCATTGCTAGTGACTAACTTGAGGCAGTGAAGTGTTTCCATGTCCCAGGACCTTAATGCTGTTCCACGGGGCAGCCACCTGCTTTTGTTGCCGCTAGCAGGCAGTGAGAGTGAGCAGGGGCCTGGATGTGGCTGCTGTCTTCCGGAGCTGATGCAGTGAAATGGGAAAGTAGATGGTGAGAGGCTGGGACAACGGTACCGAAAAACCATTAATTTCTCACCTGCACTTCACTTTTAGATACCTTTCACGTGCAGCCGGACTCTTTCAGTGCTCTGTGCGTGGCATGGCTGGCCTGTTCACGCCCCTCCTCACAGCAGTCTTTGCTCCTTGGAGCAGAGGTACTGCTCAAGGCTGCTCTGCTGCGGCAGAAAAACCTCTCGTTTCAGACTCCAGAGTCCCAGCTTTCATTTAAAGCCAAAAAAACAAGGTGCTGGAGAGAATGTCATTGTTACAATCATGAAGGAAATCCTTCAAGGGGGACAGCCGTCTTAAGAAACTTAGAGACGTCTGCTGGAGCTGAAAAAATCGTGATGGAAATTGCACAGCTGAGCTGAGTTGTGGTGGCTTCATTTACACCACTGAAGCAAAATCTGTTTTAAAGAAAAGGCAATGTCACATCATGAAAATAAGTACAACGGTTTATTTTATGATTCGGGAAGAAACAGCTCGTAACTCACCTTCTCTGTTTTTCCCATGGCACTGAAGCTGGCAGATGGAGGAATGGAGGGCAGGTGGAGGTGAAGGACATGTGAACCCTAGTACAGGTAGCCAGACAAACTGTAGTCTTTGATCAAGCTGTTCTGTATGTTTGTTGTATAAGACAGCATGAACATCTTAAACCAGAAATGTCTGCAGAGGCCACTAATTTGCAGCCTCTGTGATCTGGATGTCTAGTGCAGCACACCTGCAGCCAGATTTGAAGAGGCGAGGAGCACCTGCAGGGGAAATGAAGGTCAGCAGGGATCCAGGAGTGCAGGCATTTGGAATGAGCTGAAATATCTTGTTCTCCAGTCCTGTCTCTTGCTGTTGGCCCTTTACAGCCACAAATTTTTTCTACCTGATTTTTCAAACTATACAATGATATAGAATATCCTCCTAGCCCTTTCTCCCCTTTCACATCGGCACGTCTTCCCAAATTGAGGCAATGCCTGTACTCATGGATAGTTCTGCACGACCCCCATGACTAAGGGGAAGTGAAGATTCTGCCGGTCAGGTTTGTGTGAGTATCGTGCACAGGGATCGGTACCAAAGGGGAACCGCTACAGAATCGGGCATGTGCGTCCTGGGGGCAAATGATAAAGCCACTCCTCAGCTGAGGCTTCAAGGGCAAGCCACTGCCCGTGGCAGAATACCACCGTCTTTTGCTCTGGGGCAAAGAGCCAGCTCACAGCGGTGCAGACGCCCTGTCACAGCCTGTGTGGCAACCGGCAGATGCCCTGGTGGCCACCTCCCTGGCTCCGGGAGGAGCCACGCTATCAAGAAGCGACCTTCTGCATAATCCCCACTTTAAATTGGCGTTAAGGAGGCAGAAGGGAGAAGCTAGCCCTGTTAGCTCGCTCTGTTTAGACCTGAGTCTTGTGCACAGATAACAGTGTCTGCAGGGATATTCCAGAGGCCTTCACATGGAGTCCTTCCTCTCTGTTCCAGTAATAACAAACCTTGCCAGCAGACTGACAGCCCGGCAGATAAGACTGAGGAATAATACCACATTGCACACTTTGATGGACTTCAAGGATGTACAAGAAGAGACTGAGACAACCGGGTGTGCTCAGACCTGAGAAGGCTAAAGGGAGGGGGAGGGGGGATCTCATTGCTATCTTTTACTGCTCAGTTGGAGGGAACGGAGAAGATGCAGCACAGCTTCTTGGACGTGCGCAGTAAAAGGGTAAAAGGCAATGGGCACAAGTTGCAATGAGGAAACTTCCAGTTAGAAATTAGTGGGGAAAACATCACCAGGAGGGTGGTAAAACACTGCAACAGAGGGTTTGTGAAATCTCCATCCTTAGAGATGGAGACTGGGCAAGGTCCTGAGGAACCTTGTCTGGCCTGATGCTGTTTTGAGAAGAGGTGGGTCAGAGACCTCCAGAGGCTCCTTTTAACCTAAATTGTCGGGGGACATCACAGAATCATAAAATAAGAGCGACATATCAGATCTGTCCCTGCTCTACTGGTGTGTTGCCATGATCAGCCACCACGGAGCTGCAGAAGCAGCACCTATATCTCTGTGAAAGCCGCTGCAGAAAGCATTTTCTGAGGGAAAAAGAAAGCTATTTGGTGGGTGAGCTTAAACGAGGAGCTCACAGGGTTCGACCAGGCTGACAGTCTATTGAACAAGCCCATCCTAGACTTTGGAATTTTTCTACGATCTGGATTAAGCTGATGCCAATGCCTACCAGTCTCATGACCCCTTGTCTACAGTCTGTCCTGCTTTCTGTATTTGATTGTTGTGAGTATCTCTGATACAAATTCAAGCAAGGTCAAATCTTTCAAAAAAAAAACTGTGCCCAAAGAGATTGTAAACATGTGGGTTAAGGACTAATCAAACCCTGCTGCCTCCCAACAGCCCTGGAGGATGTAGCAGGGACAGGGAATCAGTCTATTTACAAGGGTAGTTTATCTACAAAATGGATCCAAATATAAACATTTTCCTTTGGCATATGGTGCAAATTTCTACCACCTTTAAATATATAATTCAGTCATCAATTTCAGTTGAGGAAACACAGTTCTACTAAACTAAAGGGAAAATGAGACTAAATGTTTGTTTCTAGTTAGTTGCCCAACTCATGTGCTGTCTAATATAGCAAAGAATACTGCAAGTAAGTCTTTCTGATCTTGAAGATATAATAACAGTTTACAATCACTTTCTCTTTTCTACCAAAAGAATTTTGGTACTACTGAAATAGGAGATATTTTCTTTGTCAGGGTTGGATACACAGAAAATTGAGGCCTCGTAGGGTGGCTATCTTCAAACCTTGGTTAAAGTGTCTTGAAACTGTTCCCCACTGTGAGGAGTTGTGTTTATTCAGAGTTTGTTTCAGCACAGCTGTCCAAAAGTTAATTATTTAAGTTTTGTTGCCTCTTCTCAAGGTGCAACCAGAAGAGAGAGGAAAATGTTTCCAGGAGGGAACAGTGCCTCCCACCCTGAAGGGGAGACGCTTTCCTGGAGTAAATCTACATCTCAAAGTACACCCTCTTTCCCAGAGCTGACAGCACAGAGGCATTTTGAGCTTAAGGGCATATGATGGTAAGAAACACATACATTTTTCACATCAGAAGCACATGAATTTTTTATGGCTTTTGGGTCAAAATTGCTCTATGTTTAGACAGCAAAAGGTCCAGTTAAATAATGAGCATGCCTCTGCTTTTCCCTGCTTCAGTTCTCATCAGTCTAGGCAACAGGGCAGAATCCAGAACCCCCTTTCCTAAACCAGATTTCTTTTCTGGGCAAGAGGATCTGTCCTTCTTTCCTTATTCCTGCATAGCTTCTTTTGCCTGATTGCACAATTAAACAGCATTACCCTCTGTAAAAGCATAATATTTTATCCTACCTAAAACTTCTGTGCTCTCTAATATTATTGCATTTATTCATTCCAGCACTATGATACAGTTTGTTCTCAATGCTGCTGGGAATTTTCCCTTTGCTATTTCTCTCTTACTGTCTTCTCATCTCTACTACATACTCCCAAACCCTTCTTCTCCTTGTGACAAGGCTAAGAAAATGTGTTCTCCTAGCAGCAGGCAGCCATTGCCCCAAAGTATCCCTGTCACAGTAAGCACCAATAAAGCCAGATGATCAACACTGTTCCTAGACCAGCAGATTAGACACCTGGATGTGATGGGACAGAGTGGATTGCATATGTACTAAGCTGTGCACTTAGTCCATGTATAGCGATTCTCCAACACAAGCCAAAATTTACAAGCTCTGATTTTCTAAAATGATTTTCCAAAACGACATGCAACCCATTCTACCATCCACCTCTGTGTGCATCAGCAAAATACCAGATTGTGAAGGCCTTGTTTTACGATAAAGTCAAGAAGGAGAAGACGACATAGTTAAAAAACGACTATGCCTTGACACAGAGTGCAGAGTCGGTAAGCTGTTTAGATCACAGAATCACAGAATCATCAGGGTTGGAAGGGACCTCTGGAGATCATCTAGTCCAACCCCCCCGCCAGAGCAGGGTCACCCCCAGCAGGTTGCACAGGACAGCATCCAGGCGGGTTTTGAATGTCTCCAGTGTGGGAGACTCCACAACCTCTCTGGGCAGCCTGTTCCAGTGCTCCACTACCCTCAAAGTAAAGAAGTTCCTCCTCATGTTAAGATGGAACTTCCTATGTTCAAGCTTGTGCCCATTACCTCTCGTCCTATCAATGGGCACCACTGAAAAAAGGATGCTGCCGAATTATGTTTTAGTCTGCAAATCTCAAACCCATGCAATAGCTCTGAATTTCTTCAAGTCGTTCTTGGTGGTCAGGGGTCTGGTGAGCTCTGGCCTTGTCGCTCATTGACACGGCTCTGGGGCATATAGCCCATTCCAGCATCTGCCTCATGTCCTTCAGGGAACACCAGACCCGGTCCTGTTTGCAGCGCAGAGGAGCCGTTGTGCCACCCAGCAACCCCAGACAGCAGTTTCCAGAAGAAAGAGCAGGTGAAAAAGTTGTCTGTAGGTGAGACCATAGGAAGCACCAGCAGGTCTGCGGTTGAACTGAGCAAACTGCTGCTGTCTGACCCCTGACATCCACCAGTGGCTGTTGAAATGAAGGCTGCTATGTAGCGACGTAAAAAATTCCCTCAAACTATGCCAAGCATTTGGCCCAGTAGTACCTAAGAGGACAAAAGCACAGCAGCAATAAATCTCCCTACAGTCAGTCCCCTCTGCAGCACTCTATCCCAAGAGACTACGTTGTGTTGTCTGTTTTTATAATGCCTCTTTAAGGCATTTTATTTCCTTTTTAAAAGTAAAAAGGAAGGACTGTTTCAAAGAACACGGGTTGCAGCAGCGGGCTTTGGTCAGTCATTTTTCCTTGCAAAGCGCATGCACTGCACAAAATTAATTTGCAGCAGCTTCTGATAAGAACATACAATGTCAAGGTCCTGCCTGAGAGAAGCCAAGGAAAGAAGCACTGATAACTTTTTTAAAGCTTTATGGGGGTAAAGGAAGGATTTTCAAGGACGCTGTGATTAAAACTGTTGCCAAAACTTTGTCATCTGTGGCAGCTAGAAACTCTTTTCTCCTCCAACAGAAACGGTTTTGCTTTCCTGCTGTCGCTTTCAGGCCCAGTTTTGCTCTAAAACAAGTAACAATGCAGGGGTGCTGCTTCTTCTGTGGCTTTTCTTCAGGGCTCTTTTTAATGAGTGAACAAAATGCACGACCACAGAATAAAAAAGGGAGTTCAGGAGTTAGTTGCACGAACGCAAGTAAAGCATTTTTAGAGATCCATTCCAGCTGTGCCTGAAATCAGTGATTCCCTTTACAGTGATTTCAGCCTCCTTAGTCGCGTTGCTGGGCTTCTCTGTAACATCCCGTAGCAGCACACCTCGCTGAAGGGGGTGGGGGGCTGCCTATCCCCGTTTGGGAGAGAGACAAACACAGCTCCAGTCACTGTGTCCTGACAGTACACAAAGACCTGGGAGGGCAATGCAGGTGTTATGAGCTTCAGGCTAATGCCTAAGCCCTGCCCTGGTCTCACACTGGAAAAGTTTTGCTCAAACTGGAGTGAAACCCCAGGGAGAAATACCTGGGCACTTTCCCTGTATTTTGGAGACGTAAAAAGTAATGACACGGTTCACTGCAAAGGCACAAGCGGCCAGACACAGCCTTATTTTAACTAGGTACTCTCACACTCGACATTTCAGAGGTGAATCTATGTCTCCAGCAGCTTCAATTTAACCAGTCTGTACGTTAGACCATTTCATCACTTCGGATGCCTCGAGGACACTGAACAAATACAAAATTCCAGAGGTTAGTTTTCAGTCTCGCACAGAGAGAGAGACTATAAACCCGTGCTATAATGGGGAGCCCAGTATTCAAAAAACCACAAAGGAGTAGAGTTTATCTCTCAAGCAGTTATAAACAGCTACTCCTGCTATTTACATTTAATTTTAATGCTCTCTCCCTTCATATTAACACTGAATTACACAAGCCAGCGCAGCCACAGAGGATTATCAGTATGAGGGTTTACCCCCCGAGGATTTAGGCGTGCAGGACCGCATCTAGGCAGGCGCTCAGACCTCGCCGCATCCAGAGCCTTCCTCTTTGAGAGGGGAGGGGTGGGAGCACCACATTCGTTTGCAGCAAAGGAGGCATGCGAGAGGGAGGGAAAGCAAAACGACCGAGGTGGTGCTCTGCGGTATATAAATACAGGCAAATCTCCCCCACAGTCTTCTGACTGCTAGAGAGGTGGAACCAAGGACTGAGGCAGACTTTTCTGGGGTTTGTTTGGCACCAAAGTCGATTTTGAGCATTTTCAGATTTGTTAATTTCTTTAGTTTGTAATAGTTTGTAAATAGTTTTTTCCTTTGCATGGAAAAAATGCGTAGGCTACTCCTGAACAGCAATAGCTAGCAAAAGTAAGGCATGCCTTAAAAATTGTTGTTTAATTTAGGGGTTAGAGTTCGTTTTCCAGTAGCCTGTCTTTCTGTAACAAGCTTTGATTTGTAAAGCCTCCAGAGGCTGATGTCGTGTGTTCATTTCCTCAGGCAGGTGAACTGGCTGGTCTGAGCTCAAGAGATAGCCCGTTGGCCACCGAGGAGCAACCCAGAGCAATGTCCCTGGCTGGGGTAAGCTGTCTGGTGACAGGAGCAGGAGGGTTTCTTGGCCAGAGGATTGTCCGCTTGCTGTTGGAAGAAGAGGAGGCGCTGGCTGAGATCCGACTGCTGGACAAAGCCTTTAGCAATGAAGCACTCGGGACATTTGGAAGTAAGTACTGTCTCACAAGGACCGTGCATTGCAGGTATATGTGCGATTGTCTCAGGTGGACAGCATGGAAGTTTTTATCTCCCACCCAAACCCACATTTGCAGCTAGAGGTTTTATTTCAAGGAAGCCTTGCTTTGTCCCTCCCTCTCCCTCCAGCACAAAAATCAGATGTGGAACGTAAGAGCAAGAGTTTTCTTTGCCAGACCCTGAAGCTTCTCTAGATCGGAAGAGAGATGTATATAGTGCTAGTGGAGTAAATAGGTTGCCTTCAGCCTGACCTTACATTGACCTTACATTAAAACCTACAGAGCAAAATTAGTGCAAAAATCTCACGCTTCTGCTGGGGGGAAGGGAAATGCAAGCATTGCCATACTGGGGATGGGGAGGGCTGTGTAACCCAGAGTATGCTGTCCTGGGCTCTGATGAGCTAGACTAGAAGGCAGTGGCAAAATTGTGGGCGCAAGTGCTAATGGTTTTCTTCAACCGTTGGTTAGTTTGGTTAATAATCAGCTGCTGGCTGAGAGTTGTGATGAGGTATCTTAAAAATTTGTTGTTATTACTATTATTATCAAACCCTTTTGTGCTCTGCACAGAAGAGACGGGACCTATATGCAAAGGGCAAGTCAGGAGTCCGGCTTCTGGAATAGACTGGAGACAGCACAAATGAGTGATAGGCCCAGTGTGAAAAAACCTGCAGTGGGGAAAGCAGCTCAGAGTATTATAATGTGTTAAATGTCCCCTTTCCTGGGATCCTAAGCACATCTATAAAAAGGCATGTAGGAACCTAAATTCAATCAGGTTCTCAAGTGCCTACAGGACAGACATTTACTTGACAATGCTTTCCTCTCTCGCATCTTAACCTCAAGATTATTCTTCCTCTATACAGGCAGTTATGTGGGAATTCTTATGGAATATCCCCATACAATTTGCTAAAGAGCCGCAATCTTTTTGTAAGGTGTTTCACTGTCATCAAAGAGTAACAGCGCACCATGAACCTGGTGCAAACTGCACAAGCCTTTAGGATGGTTTTATGCGACTCGGACTTCCTCCTCATTAAATCTCATTCAGTCTTTCACCGAGGATTTGCTGGCTGCCCTTGAGCCTGGCAACAACCCTTCCTCCTCTGATTTCCAGGCAGTTCCTGCAGTGACAAAACCTGCAGCTGCAGCAGCAGCAGCAGCAGCAGCAGCAGGAGGGTGTGTGGTTTAGCACTGATGCAGCAGGGCAGTGACAGAAGCAAACGCACCGCTTCAGGCCAGGAGAGGTTTGTGGGGATAATGGAACTTCCTGGGGAGTGAAAACGACTGTTTGTGTGAGCACAGTCTTGGCTGGGCTGCAGCAAAGGTTTTGCTGTTCCTTCTTTGTTAATAGGAAAGCTCTATGCCCTCTTTCGCTGTCCTCCCTCCTTCCTCCGCTGACCACTGCCCGGGCGCTCCCTCTCCTATTCTTGCAATGCTCCTGTTGCCTACCTTACCAGCACAGGAGGAAGGGAAAAATCAAGTTATCAGAGGGTTTTTTTCACCCACAGACAGGCAGTAGGAACAACAGGCTGGCATTTCAGGTGTGTTTGAACAGCCTTCAGCCCCTACACTTTGACTGACAGTTCCTCTGTCTGTATCAGCTTCTGTGACTACATCTCTTCAAGTGTCCTGCCAGTGCTGGTGTGCTCGGGACTACCTGAAATATTTTCCCACTATTCCCTTTCAAGCTCCTCTCTAGCACAGTGACTCCTATTCCAAATGCAGGGCTACTGCAAAACCCAGGGTGCTGGAGTCTTCTGACCTGTGTTGTTTTTACTGCAGGGACTTTTACTTGCTGGCACACGTTGTTTGGATTTCTTGACTAGCCAGGAGAACAGCTGAGTGCTTTTCTTACTCACTAAGTTCTTGAGCACCTTTTACTTGCGATACCTTTGCAGAGTCAGGGCTGTGGGTACTGAGACACAGTAGTATGTCCAAGCTACAGCTCACTGTGCCAGGAGACACTCAGGGACACTCCTCTTTTGTCCAAGCAAGTCTCCTGCTGAGACCTTGACCATCACACTCAGTCTTCGTAAAACAGTGGCATCATTTGCGGTATTCCACAGCCCCAGGGAGTCCAGCACGATCCAATCAATGTCAAGTGCTGTGAGCTGGAGTCTACCCAGTTACACTGTGTGGCTGAGAATGACCGTCACGTTGAACATGGTAGTTTGGTGCCTTGGGTTTCCTACCTCCCATCTCCACATCAAATTTATTTTTCCGCCTTTTCTGTGCTTCCACTTACGCAATTCTTTTTTTGTTCACTATTGCACTGGCACTTCTGGAGAAGTTAGGAACTCCTAGGTTGTTCTAAAGAGGATTTCTCACTGTTTCAAAGCATCGACTCCCCTTGGTCTTATCCCTCTGTACATGTCCCCCCCCTCATCCCCTTGAACCTTCATTTCATGTCATTTTTCAGAGACAGACTTTTATAGATGGTGTGAGCACTGAGCGGTTTTGCACTGCTAACCCAGAATTGCTCCAAAGTAGAAGGAAAGTAGAGGGAGAAGGATTTTTTTTTTTTTTTTTTTTTCCAGGACTTCTGCTCAGGGAAAGTTCCTGCTCTGGTAAACTTCCTCCTGGCTTTTTGCTCAACATTGCAGACATTCATTTGCCTTTATCACTGCATTCAAAACAGAAGGGGAGAGTAGCAGCAGAACATTCCAGTAGTTGAAATGGGAACAGAATTAACACCGTGGTTTCCCTAGGTAAAGACATGAATGAATTGCTTTACCCTTTACGAATGAAAATAAGATGCAATTTTTAATTTTCTCCTATGAATACACAAAGCAGACCATTTTAATGAACCATCCAGTTAACCAGGGAAGCAGAGATCTCTCATGAGAAGCACCTTTCCCCACCCCCCACCCCACAGCCTTCAGGACCTCTACAAAAGAGCATTCAGTAATTCAAGCCACTAAAGTCTCAGAGACAGTACTGTTTGCTTGAACTTCAAACAACACATAGAAAAGAGAAAGACAGTTTAGGGCAAATAGTCTGACCGTCTTACTGAGTCAGACACTGCTCACAACAGGACATTGAATTTTATCGTGTATTCATTGTATTTCCAAGCAAAAACTACCCCACAGCAAGCAGGGAGCGCTGATTACGGGGCAGGGGACACAGAAACCATGGGTGAAGTAGAAGAAGTTTTCCCAGCGGGTAGGTACTTTCTCATAATCGCTGTATGCAAAACTAGAGAGCTGAGTTGAATTTATTCTCTTCCTCACCCTCCTACCTGAGACACACACACTTTTTTGACGCCTGGGCAATGATGTGTGCAGATGCAAGTCAAGTTTTTCTCTGCTGTCCATCTCGGACTGAAACCACTCTCTGTCAGTCAGCTCTTCTTTCCCCTCTCTGCTTCCAAGCTCACCTGTAGTTTTCCTCTTCCCCCAAAGCAAAACAAGATCAATCTGCTGATTCCTGACATCTAGCTGATGCTGCTAAAGTGAACAAGGCCCATACTGTACTTCCCAGAGCAACTTCTGCTGAGTGAAGTGGAATGGAGGAGCAGCTCTCCTGCCTTATATCACACACACAACTTAAATTGCAAGCCCAAGCAAGGCACAAAGCAGCTAGTCAGCAGCCCTCCAGTGACTGATACCAACTTTCCCTGTCAGCTTTAAAAGGGAGAGGTTTGTTTTGTGTTTTTCCTGAAAGCTTTGATTTGCACGTGTAAAAACTTCTGTTTTCCTATCTCCTGCCCGGGCACAGCAACCGCTCTGAAGGGGCCACATACCAGAATTTACATTGCGAAAACAATGTATTTCAATCCTTTGGATTACTGCAGCCCCACAAAGCATAATTTATGGAGAACACCGGCCTAAAGGCTGTACGAAGACTGATGTTTATTAGACCAAATCTAACCACCAGGTGCTTAACAAAAACTTTAGCCCCATGGTCTGACGCTTTTGCACCCATACAAGTAGAGGTCGGTGTAAACCTTCTGGAAACGGAGCCCTAGGAAATGAATGCACGCTGTAAAATAAAAGCACATAAGAGACCATGTGGCAGTGACTGTGCTGGGAGGGCAGTAACTCTAGATTTAGTAACAGTTCTGTAAATGTTGAGCATTTAGGCTTCCATTTCCCATCTCAGACCAACTGACTGATGAAAAAAAGAAGACCCTCAAGCCTGTTGCATCAGAATAATTGTTACATTAATACAGGATTACATGCTAGCATGATACAGAGATAATGAGATAAAACCATTTTAAAAGACACTCCCACTGAGTCCCAGATCTCAGCCGCTGTCTCTCTCAGTGTTTCTCCGTTAAAGACATGGGACGAAATACTGCCTGATTTGGAGCCGGTGACAAAGCACCAGGATACATGACATTTCACTCACGTCTGAGGCTAAAACCTCTATAAATTAATCAGGTTCTTCTCTTATCTGAAATGGGTATTTGATTATGCTGGAAGAAGACAGAGCATCAGCCTGTGCTGCAGAGTCCTTTCCTAGTAGCTGTGCCTGGGGGGCCCTCTAGTGCTCCAGCAGAGGCTCAGGAGAGGTCTTGCTGTAATGACACCACGTCCTAAAAAGCCATAAGTCACGCTGAGAAAGGCCTCTCCTCTCCCATGGCACAGCTCCAGCCAGGCCAGCAGACTTCCCAGGAGAGCAGCGTCGCCTCGGATTATAAATTTCTCCAGGTGGTCAGCCTGTGCTGGCTCAATTTTGTTTGTGTAGTTCTGGGCTGTAATAATCTAAGGATGCTTCTGCCCAGCAAAACTTAGAGGAAGGATGGCTCTGAGACTTAGGACTGCACCAGGGTGACACACGGTAGCTGCTGGGGAGGGAGGGGGCTTAAAAAGCAGGAGTTAGAGCAAATCAGGGCTGAGGTAGCTCAGGAGAGCAGTCTTGAGAGTTCAGACTTGGACCACAAAGAAGTGCATGCTAAAATGACCCCACAGCACAGATGCTGAAACGGAGCCAGAGCTGGAGTTAGAAGAGGCACAGTAAATCCTGTAAATAAAAGGTAAATAAAAAAGGTAAATAAAAAAGATGTGTCAGGACTGTAAGTAATGTATTAGAAGAGCTGCAATATGGGCAAGGTCAAGGGGCAGAGAATAGGTGTGAACACAGCTCTGCGCACACATGCTGTGGGTGGAGAGAGACCATTCATCACCTTGAAGACAGCAGCATGCAATGCCTGGCTGTTCGGTATACTTGGGTTAACACTTTTATAAATAGCCAGTCACCAGAATATGCAGAGCTAAAGGTCCCCCTGTGAACTTTCAAACAGTCACACCTGACGGAAGCCTCAGGCCCTGGCTAGCAGTGGGAAAGATTTCTCTTTAAAGAAAAAAAAAATAAGAAAGAAAGAACTATGTTGAACAGTGGCTCCAAAAATATGGTAGGTAACGCAACATAGACTTCTACAGCACCGTAATCAGCACTTGACAATACAGCCATTTGCTGTTTTGCCAGCCTTAAAATACCACTCCTGCGCCCCGGCGGTCAGCACCTCCCAGGCACAGCATGAGCTTCCTTCACCAAAAAGCCTTTCGGCGCTCTTCTTAGGATGCCCGTAAGGTCTTCTGCTTTGTTTTCTGCTGCCCTTGCAGAGTTCCAGGGTAAGACTGAGGTGAAAATCCTGGAAGGGGACATCCGAGATGTGACGTTCCTGCACCGTGCCTGTCAGGGGGTCTCCCTCGTCATCCACACGGCTTCCATCATTGACACCTTGGGCCTCATAGAGAAGCAGCTGCTCTGGGAAGTGAATGTGACAGGTGAGTGGATGGAGCACCTTTCTCAAACTCGTGTCTGTTATGTGCTAATCATCAGCTGTCCCGGAAAAGGAACACCTGACCTGTTTTTTTGAGCCAGATTAACTGGGTTTTCTGCATCTTGTACAGGCATACAAGTGAGTGCAAAGCATGCGCATGTGTAGCCCTATGCAGCTCTGTAGCTCTCCTCATCCAGTGTGCACTGGGCACTGCAGGATCACTCAGTCTTGTCAGCATTCACGTATGCCCATGCTGATATCTTGCACGGGCTTTGCCTTCAGTGGGGATAGCCACAACCCCATGGTCGGTGGACCCTTCTGGAAGAAATTCACCCCTGAAATCCCAATGTGCATCTGAGAAAAATGGGTTCTTATTCTCCCTCCCCATGTAGCGTCACTGCCTGTGGACATTTTAAAATTTTTACAAATACTGCAGGCTTTGGCTGCAATTACAGCAACCTTGCATTGCTAACATCCCAGAGCCTGTGGCGCTCTGCTTCCTATTCTTTTTCTTCCTCCTCTTCTCCTTTTCCTCCCATTTCCCATTGTCCGTGTGTGCATGAATGCAGTTCAGTGGAGCAGGTGCTCTCCCACCTTGAGCTTCTAATTAAAAATCCCCCAACAAACTCAAGGTTATGGGAGGGAGGGGTTTCAGTAACTTCTCACTCAGGGACGAGATCTCCCTTTCCACTAAGGAGCCCCTGTTCTTCATGAAAAGATCAGATGAAGGGGGAACTTTTTTGCTGAGGAATGGCTTGTGTGGCATCGGCTGCCAGCAAATTTAAATATATTTCCTAAAAGAACAACTTGATCCCCCTCCCTGTGATCCCCAAACCCTCTATACCTTTCAGAGAACGGGTACTGCCTAACCTGCATGCACACTGACCTCCCTGGCTGTGTTGCGTCAGCTCCTTGGGGAAGATTTGGGGAAGATGTTCTTGTTTACGTGGATATTTTTCCTGGTTCTTTGTTCCTCTCTGCCACAGATACAGGGCTTCTTCACAGGAAAATAAGGAAGATATTTCTGCGGGCACCACTTTTCCAAATATTGGCCAGTCACCAGTGTTCAGAGCAAGACAGCGTTCTTTGTAGTTGAGTTGTCTCTGACATGCACCTTAAAAAGAGTGGGATGGCATTTTGGCTGTTTTAGCCTGGCTCATTGCCTGTACATCCAGCTTCCAGGCCCTTTCATTTCTGCTCAGTCAAAGCCACAAATTGTCAGTGACCACAAATTAGAGCCCAGCGGGCAGCTTCTC
The DNA here is from genome assembly GCA_013398815.1 of Ibidorhyncha struthersii. Taxonomy (NCBI): domain Eukaryota; kingdom Metazoa; phylum Chordata; class Aves; order Charadriiformes; family Charadriidae; genus Ibidorhyncha; species Ibidorhyncha struthersii. Next base: position 50,425 of record VZSZ01009107.1, read on the forward strand.
AGGTCCCCGCCAGGAGGGAAGAGCAGAAAGGCAAGTTCCTGTAAACCTGTGCATTGGGTAGTATGAAAAATAAATATACAGGGGTGGTAGTTCAGAAAGACGATTCGTAAAGCTGTCTCTTTATGACCATACTCCTGCTACAATCTGTTTTTCACAGCAGAATTTGTTGCCTAAACCCATGGGGGGGGAGGGAAAAAAACCAACAAAACCCCAAACAAATAGTAAAACGTCCCAAAAGCAGAAAGCTCTCTAGCTCTGAGCTGGAGTCAGAGCTAGAAAGATTATTTAAGTCTGCCCCTGCATTCCCTTTGGCAGGTTTAGACTGAAGCACAAAGTATCTAGGCTTTCATAAATCTTTCAGATCCTCCCCCCAGCAGAGTCTGCCTCTGTATGAAATAAGCCCACTGGGCCCGTGAGGGTTGGCTGGCAACATTTGGGAGAATGAAAGCACACACCAGACCCTCTCCTAGAGCAAACTGACCCTAAGGTCAGTCAGCAAATCCTGCAGTCCTCTTCCCTATTTCCCCCCATTTCCATTCTGATGCTCTTCTGGCTTTCTGACCAGCCAAGACACTGCTGCGTACTTCACAGGCTTGCAGAATGAAAGTTCTGTTTCTCCTAGAAAACAGAACTTTTATAATAGAAACGGGTCAAGGAATCAGATGTGGACGTTCACAAACCAGAACAGAAGGAAACAAGTTAAACCTGCTATGATGCAGGGCCTTCCTCTGTCTCACACGCCACACAATGCCTTCGAGCAAAAACATCCTTTTAGGAAGGGAAGGGAAGCAAATTTTTAGGAGGAAGGGAATTAAGAAAATAATTAAATATAATCCGAACAAAAATACCCTCTGTGAATCAGATCCTCAGCCAGAAGGGCTTTGTGTGCAAGCAAAACTTGGAGACCTGCTCCATGGAAGATTTACTCTATTACATGCTATGTGAAAGGTGCTCAAATTCCCGTTACTGTAAGAACCTTTTCATTTTTTACATACAAGTTTCATTTGCAAATAAAACACATTTTATTTGGGTGAAATTGATCTTGAACAGACACCAACTGCCAAGATAATTTTTATGTTTGCTTTTTTTGAAACTTGCTATCTCATTTGATTTTATCTAGCCCTTCTGCACTTTATTACCTTCCCTCACCTTCTGAACAGCATTGATAGCAGGAAATAAGCTATTAATTTTAAAACCAATATATTTTATTAATTATTTATTTTCCAGGTGACATTGCCTTGTGTGTCACCTAAACATAGTGACTTGCATGAACTTAGTTTTCATGTGAATTTATTCCTGGCTGAGTAACATTTTTTTTTCTTTGCACTTCTTTAGTGTTTCTTAAAGCCTCATCCAGATTTACTTTCCATTTGTTTCAATTTCTTTCTTTTTCTTGTTCGAGCTTGAAAAAAGGAATTTTGGTTCCCTAACAATATTCCATCCAATAATTCTGCCCATCCCTCACTCATTAATAGGTCAATATTTTGCTGCCGGTATTTCTTGGTCCTCTGACCCCCCCTTTATCCATTCTATTCCCTTTAGCAATGCTAACCTGCTCCGCACTGTGCTGCCTTTAGTTGTTGCTGTAACAGACTGAGCAGATCCGTTAGGTCATTTATGTGCCTCACTGCTAGTGTTTGATTTTATCCCCCTGACTTTCGGCCACACCCTTCTGATATCATATCAGTCATTTTGGTTTAAGGTTCCTTTGCCAAAGACATTTTCAAATGTCTTTGAGCTGTATCTTCGGTTCCAAAGTCACTGGCTCTTTCACACATAATCTCTCTCATTACACTGTGCACAACAAATATGGCAACTTTTGCCTCAAAACTCAGAAAAAAAAAAAAAAGGAAGAGTCTACTTGCAATTAAACAACCTAATTTATTAAAATATTTATTTTCCCCGTCAATGTGCTTTCCCAGCTTAACCTTCTTGGCCACTTGAAAGAACTTGAACTTGCCAGTTTACCTCTGCTCTCCCCGATGAAAGCATTATGATAGGATTTTAAAAGTAAGAAATCCTGTATTATTGCAAGTAAAAGCCAGAATATGCCGAAAAAGGAGGCGTACATACACAAGCATCACTTTGCTCACTGCACTCTATGGTCTCTGACTACATGGTATCTGACAGAAGATCTTTCCCTTCAAGCCCTCCTCTGAAGCCAATTGAATAGTGGATAGACTCCCACTGGGTGAAGCTGCTTTTGGAGCAAACTTCAGGTCCCTCATTAAGTCTGCCTCTGCTTAGCAAACCACCCAAGAGGACCCTCAAGCCCGGAAAACAGGAACTTCAGCATACAGGATGGGTAGAGAGACAGCTTCTAAAAGTTCTCTGCCTTAAGCTGAGTCAATCCAACCAACAGGCACAAGCCCTTGAATCTGTGGTCAGTGTCCATGCTAACCTAAGCAAGAGCAAAATTTGACTCTTGACACACAAAAAACCCCACAGCATGCAATTAAGACCAAGTGTTCATCCTTGTTTAACTCCAATGGGTGCACTGACACCACTGAAATACAGACACACAGGAGGTTCAGTTTCATTGAATGTGCTGCCCAGTTCAGGACAGGATTCTTTCAGCTGCAGAGAGGGGAGATCCGGCCAAGGTCAGGCCAGAGGTGCTGTTTCTGATCTAAAAAGCCCACTCTTCCCTGCTTGGAGAGCTCTAGACTGACTTGCATGTTTCTCTTTTGAAGGTACTCAGCTACTGCTGGAGGCATGTGTCCGCTGTAACGTCCAGCACTTCATATATACCAGCACCATAGAAGTGACAGGTCCAAACTGCAAAGGTGACCCGATTTTCAATGGTGATGAAGATACAGCTTATGAGAGTGTATCAAAATCTCCCTACGCCCAGAGTAAGAGACTGGCAGAGGATTCTGTGCTGAAAGCAGATGGCCAGGTGTTAAAGGATGGTGGCATGTTGATGACTTGCGCCCTGAGACCCATGTACATTTTTGGAGAAGGATGCCCATTTCTTCAAGGTCATCTGGATAAGTGTCTGTTGAACAAAAATGTCTTCCTGCGCTTCTCCAGGAAGGAGGCTTTGGTGAACCCCGTGTATGTGGGGAACATTGCCTGGGCACACGTGCAGGCAGCCAAAGCCCTGCGGGTCCCACAGAAAGCCAAGAACATCAGGGGGCAGTTCTACTACATCTCAGATGACACTCCTCATATGAGCTATGCAGACCTAAATTACGAGCTGACCAAGGACCTGGGTTTTGGAATCGAGCCCCAGCTCCCCATGCCTCTGACGATGTTGTATTACTTCTCGCTGCTGCTGGAGATCGTGAGCTTCTTGCTCAGGCCCTTTGTCAGATACATCCCCTCTACCAACCGTCACCTGGTCATGCTACTGAACACCCCATTCACCTTCTCTTATAGAAAGGCACAGAAGGATTTTGGCTACGTGCCCCGCTACAGGTGGGAAGAGGCCAAGCAGCGCACCGGTCAGTGGATTGCCTCCATTGTCCCACAGAGAAGGGTGTACTTGAGAAGCAAGGCTGCCTGAGTCTGAAGAGGAGCTGAGACACGGCTAAACAAGTAGGGCCAGAAGCCACCAGAGAGCAGGGTGAACAGCAGCAGCACGTAACTACAAAGCATTTACATGAAGACTTTGTCTAACAGCCCCCTCATCCCCTCGTCCCCCCTTGCCCCAACCCCGAATAAATAAAAATGAAATGTTCGGTCGTTTGTTGAGTACCGGCTGATCGGGGCAGCTTTACTGCATAGTCCACATCCACTTCTACATCTTGTGCAGCACGGAGACACTACTTTAGTAATACTCCGCACAGTCCACGGTGTGAACACATCAGCCCTTCTTTCCGCTCCATGCCACCTTTAAGGCTTTTGTAAAGCACAGTTTGTCCTAGAACTGTGATTACACTTTACAAATATGCACTGCTCAGCTGTCCCTTACTCCCACAGCTCTTGCCAGCCCTAGCAAACACGCAGCAGGTAGGAGCCACCCGATTGCACAAGCTGTTACAAATCTTGTTCGTTTTTTCGAGAGCGTTGCCCAGTTTCACGTGCCATTCACCTGACAGTCGAACTTGAGAGCAAATTTGGGCACTGTAAGCATCGTGAGGCCAAAAGTACAACATAAGTGCAAAACAGTTTTCTTTAGGATGGTTTGTGGGGGGAGAGAAGGGGGACACTTGGTCAGGTGAAGACTTCCTCATCCATTCTCATTTTCCTTGTTACCAACTTTATAATAAATCTGATGGCTGCGCAGCAGAACAGCAGCTTCAACAAGATGAAAAGGAGAAAAGTATTGCAGGACAGCCTTGGTCACTGAAGGGTTTCCATTGCAGAGGCAAGACATTTGTGAACACTAAGGAAAAATAAACAGTGCTGAAAAAATCATGCTATTTCCAGGTTTCAGCTGGGAAGAAAGGGTAACTTTAGCTGACAGATGCACATGTGCTGCCCCTGTGCTTTTCTGATGGCCATATGAGCTTCTGCAGAATTTTTGCCTTTTGGGCCAAAAATGTAGAATGTGTCTGAACAAATAGATGTGACCCACTGTTTGCTTCTTAAACGTACAGCTCACTCACTTACTGAAAACAGCTCTAAAAGATGGGTATTTCTCCATTCTGTTCAGCATGATGTGAACAGAAACTTTTTACCTAACTCAGTACTAATGTAAATAAATCACATTTCCAGAGATGCTGGCAGCTTGAAGTCTGTGTTGAGTTTAGTTATTCAGTGTCCTAGACTTCGGATAGTCTCAGTGCAAACATTACCATTTTCTTTAGTAACACCTTAAGTTAAGTACGTAAGATCCAAAGCAGTCAAATACCAGCCACCAGAACTTCCAGTCATGTTCTGGGGACACAGAAATAAGTTTTCCAGGCACCCACTGAAGGCTTTGCAGACACTCAGCAAACTAGTACTCTGGATGTTATCTGAATGCCATCGCGTCGCAGATAACTGTGTCAATGTCTCCACCCTTCTCCACTGAGCAAGCAGTGCTCTTACCACCTCCATGAGAGTTCCTCCTTTATCAGTGAGCGCACAGATCTATCCCCTGAAGGAGACCCATCCCCTGCTACACTATACGCTGATAACTCCTTAAAGACTGATGGAGAGTGAGGAGGCTTGCAGCAACCTTAAAGAATACGGGATTTGAAAATGAAATTTGGAATTGCAGACTCCTGGATAGAATCTGCACCAAGCAAACTGATGCGTGCACTGGAATTTAAAAACAGAAAAAAGACGTTATTTAATGCATTAGAGTTTGCTCGCGGCAGACAAGCAGCACATCAGCATGAGGACTGCTAAGCAGCTGTATAACCCCTACTAGAAGACTCTCATGCCTCAACATCACGTTAAAAAAAAGAAGATAGTTTTAATAAATAAACTTATTCCCCAGAGAGGCCATGATTTGGTCCAATTGATCGTATGGCGGCAGTTTACAAAGGTCCTGTCCCATCCCTTTGCCCAACAGCAAAGTCAACAGCACAGCCCCGTGTGCCTCAGCTGCTCTGCAGGGTGGTGTTTCAGCATAAGCTGCAGATCCACACAAAAGAGCACACGGGCACATGCTCTGTTTTCCTGTCACACTTCCGCCACAGGGGCGAGAAACCTGTCACTGAAGCACCTTTCACTGTCACAGCTGCTCACTCAAGTGAACGTAAGTAGGAGCCAAAGTTTCCCATTTTTCTGTTAATTGTGGAGCATTTTGAAGCAAGCTGCTGGCAGTGACCGAAGGACCGGCAACGTGGTGGCTTGGAACCACTGAAGGCACAAATCGTGTGAGCATCACAGACAAGTGGAGGTTAATTTGGGGAGCCCTCTCTACGTGTTTTTAGTAGTTGCTGTGGTTTGGACATAATTGGGCCATCCTCGTTTTTTAAACAAAATATTTTACAAGGGGGGTGATTGTTCTATCCAGTAAGGGAGGCAATAAAATACGGCTTAAGGTGTTCTCCTGCTCACAGGCAGCGCTGGAAAGATCAGCCCCTGCTGCTTAGCTTTGCAATTAGCCCAATCGTATGTTTGATTTTCCAGTTTTGCTTAAACCCAGGCCTCAAAATTGACCAAAATGAGGCCAAATCAATCCCGCATCAGTCAGCCACTCATCACCAACAGCAGCAGTTCGGCACCCCTCATCCAGCTGCTACCAGCTGCACCAGGCACACCGGTGTGAGAAACGGTCACTGTGCTTCTGCCTTGCTGCTGTGCCCGCCTCAAGTGCGCAAGCCTCAGTGCCTACACACAGAACATTTTTAAGCCGCTGAATTTCATTCGTATGCCTTAAAATTTCTTCCTGAAAGACTGCTAAAGCCAAGTCTGTTCTCTGCCCAACAGGACTATGAACTTAGGGTAGTTCTCAGTGAGAATGATTCACCCATGAAGGACAGTAAGGACTCCCAGTGTAACTTGCAGACAGGGGTCACGTCTTACCTACAAGTGCTGTTAATAATCATAGCTTTATGCTAATAATTGCACCTCCAGACCCCTCCATACGTGCTCTGTTCATTTCCAGATCGAGCTCCAGCTCCTGTTGAGCTGCTCCCCTCCCATTGTTCCTTTCCCCTCTGTTCCCCTTCAGTCCCCTCTCTGCATGGTCCATTGCCCTTCCAGTACTTGCGTTTGCACTATTACCCCTTGTGGCCCCCTCTGCTCTATGTTCCCCTCTAGATGCTCTTTTCCACTCCCCCCACCCTCCCCTCCAACTGAGCTCTGTCCCCTGCCAGTCCCCTCAGTTCATACATCTTTCACCACCTCACAAGTCAAGGAAGATGGGCTCCGCACCTCGTGGCTGTCCTAGGCAATCCAGTGTCTTGCTGTCCAATAACCTGTGACGGCTCCATGATGGAGGGAAACCAGGAACGTAGAAGAGTGGGGTTTGCTCTATCCCCAAGGCCCAGCTGCCTTTTTTGGGCTGTGAGATGTCCAGTCCCTCATTTTCCCTCTGAGCACCTTTGCGTCCCTGCCCTAACGCCAGCAAAACTCAAACCTCCAAGATATTGCACCCCTGCTCTAACCCCTATACCCTGCTGTCCTCCTTGGGCTTCAGGGACACAGGTGTCCAGGATCTCCCTGCTCTCTGAACAGAGAAGAGGAGGGAGGCGGCAACCAGGGAGAAGGGTGTCTCAGTGTGATCCGTCCCAAAAAGCTTTGTTATCCCAGTTACCCCGGGCTCTGGGGCCGCAGGCTGGCCAACGGAGAGAGCAAAAGCCAGATGCCTAGAGGGCAGGCAGAGCAGGGCACGGCTGAGACCTCAGAAGCTCAGGCACGCCATTTGCCAGGCTGTGGAGAAGCGAGGAGTCTGCAGCTAATGAACTTCTGTGGAAGGTTAGGTACAAGGATCTGCAAAACTGGCCGAGGACAGATGAGGCCTCTTGTGGTTAGAGACATGATGGGCAGGAAAGCGACTGGGCCCGGGTCTTCACGTTCTCACTCTGTCCAGACCCCTCTGGTGAAAATCTGTTTAGCTGCAGCTCCTCTGTTCACGCCTTCTTCCCCTTGAGCCTCACCATTCACGTTCTTTTCCCTTCCAGTCTCCTGCATTGTTGGCTTTTTTCTTACCAGACGCTTCCTTTCCATTCCCCTCTCTACATATTCTGTTCCCCTCCGGTTCCCTCTAGTTCCATTTCCACTTCCATTCCCCTCTGGGCCCCGTTTGCAGACTGTTGCCCTCCAGTCACCACCCTACTCCCTTCCGATTACCCACTTTCACTCTGCTCCTAGGCAGAAGGCTCTGAGCTGGCCATAAACCTCCAAAAGACTCCCAAGTACATAAAATTCACAGCCCTTTGAGAGCTGCCAGTAAAGCTACAAGTCAGCTCCATATATTTACATACACACAGTTATCTCAGTTCCCTCCAGGGCTGAATAAGGCTCTCAGGATGCGGAAGACAAAATACTGCTGAAGGTAGTTATCAAACCCTGCTCAGAAAAGCAAAAAGCCGTTCAACGAATAGTAACACCCATTATCTTTCTAGGCTAGTGAGATTTCATCCCAATGTCCAGTGAGACCGATGATGGCCGCAGCCACGGCTGCTCTGTAACTGAAATAGTAGAAAGGACAATCCGGGAAATAGAGCAGGAAAGGAAGGGGGAGAACAACAGAAGCAGAGCTGCTGCTTAATAGGGGAAGGCCCTTAACGCATCAAGGAGCTGGAATATTACAACACGTACCAGAAAACCAGGACATCTTTGCCCAGGTTTAACACAGCTCCTAAAATACCTACAGACGCTGTCAGAGAGAATAAAGAACAACTTTTCTTCCGCAGTTCAGCAAGTGACTCATTTCCCGAATGCAGGCTCCCGTTGCCAGAGCCTGCTTTGTCATTTTTGCCTTCTCAGTAAGACAGCGGGATCTTTTAATCTCTCCAAGGGCTGTGCTCCCAACAATCAGATTTCTAAGCACCAAATTCCTCCTTTGCAGAACTTCCTCCCTACTTCTTGCTACCATATCTCTTCCTTCGATCCCCAGGACAAGCCGTTCCTGCTGACAGGAAGCTTATTCCCACTTCTGCCCTTACCCTGCCACCCCCCTCCCACCTCATCAGCAACCTACTTGTACTGTGACAGAGACCCTCTAATCCCCTTAGTGACTTCTTCCTTTCAATCACACCATAGAATTTATAATTGAATTTTTATTGTTTTTTAAAGGCAAGGCACCAATGCTCATAGACCCAAAGGAAATGCTGTCTTGCCGTCTGTTTCAGGTGAAGTTTGCATCACAAAATAAATGTTAACTTTCTCAATTATGATCTTTAAATCAAAACTGCATTTTTTTAAAAGAAAAAAAAAGCTTTGGTTCAGTACATAGGTTTGGTGCAGAACCACAATATGAAACTTTGTGTATACCCTCTCCTGTATAGGTAACTAGAGTAACAATGGTCTCTCAGCCTGAAATACCTGTCACTTACACAATCTAGATATAATAGATTATAGCCACTGTAAAGCTAATTTGGAAAGTGGGAGTACAGTAAGATGCATTTCAAAAGACACCTTCATTTCACCAGTTCTTATCATAACCCCTGTAGTCCCATGTAATGCTCTTCTCCCTCCTTAAAGCTCTCCATCTGCAACTCCATCAAAGTTCAAAAACCACTGGATAACTGGAATTCATGTATGGCCATGCCATGGATTTCTTTCTCATACCAATGCTTGTCATTTTTAGAAGTTCCTCATTCACATAACTAAACTTCTCACATTTCTTAAATAAAATGTGCCTTTCCAGTGCTAGCAGCAAGCACTGAATATTAAGTAGCTGAGGAACAATCTAAGAAAGGGAAAAGAGCAGTAACCAAAAATAAAGAATCATCAATCATAGGTTTCCAGGTTGGAAGGGACCTCCGGGATCATCTAGTCCAACCTTTCTTGGCAAAACCGTGGTCTAGACAAGATGGCCCAGCACCCTGTCCAACTGACTCTTAAAAGTGTCCACTGCTGGGGAATCCACCCCTTCCCTGGTGAGATTATTCCAATGACTGATTGTTCTAATTGTGAAAAATTCTCTTCTTGTGTCCAAACAGAATCTCTCCAGGAGTAACTTGTACCCATTACCCCTCCTCTTTTCCATGTGACTCCTTGTAAAAAGGGATTCTCCATCTTCTTTGTAGCCACCCTTTAAATACTGGAACATGGTGATAAGGTCTCCCCTAAGCCTTCTCAAGGCTGAGCAAACTCAATTCTCTCAGCCTTTCCTCATATGGCAGGCATTCCCAGTCCTTGGATCATCTTGGTGGCCCTTCTCTGGACCCTCTCCAGCATGTCCACATCTTTTTTGTATAGGGGGGACCAAAACTGAATGCAGTATTCCAGGTGTGGCCTGACAAGCGCCGAATAGAGTTGGTTAATGAATTCTTTATCTCTGCTGCTGATGCCCTTGTTGATGCAGCCCAGTGCCCTGTTGCCTTTCTTAGCTGCTGCAGCACACTGTTCACTTATATTGAGCTTGTTTTCCACCAGGACCCCCAGGTCCCTTTCCACAGAGCTGCTCCACAGCTGGGTAGATCCTTGCTGCACTCCTGGATTATGTTCTCCCAGGTGCAAGACCTTACACTTGTCCTTTGTTGAACTTCATAAAGTTCTTGTTAGCCCGCTCTTCCAGCCTATCCAGGTCTTCCTGCAGGGTGGCTCTCCCTTCCAAAGTGTCCGCTTCCCCACTCAGTTTGGTGTCATCAGCAAACGTCGTCAGGGTACACTTGATCCCATCATCCAGATCACTTACGATTTTTTGGGCCCAGTATCAATCCCTGAGGGACGCCACTTGTGACAGGTTGCCACTTTGAAAAGGAGCTATTTACCACCACCCTCTGGGTACGGCCCGTCAGCCAGCTCCCCACCCACCGCACAGACCACTTCTCTATACCACAGACAGAAAAGGTGTAAAGAGGCGTTTCTTCATCAAGTTCTTTCAGTCCAAAAGAGTCTTTACCATCTAATACAGGATATCTATGACACCTCTGCCTTTGTGAGTCTTCGTAGGTATTTCTCAGTTTTTGTAAGACAACAAAACAAAGAGTTTTGAGGTGTCAGTACACAGAAGAGTTTGCCCGGCTTGTTCAGCAGCTATTACACTCCAAACCCAGTGTCTCACCCAGATCCTTTCTCAAGGACTTTCTCCTTCAGTAAGGCTCAGCCTGGTTTGAAGATCTTTCTTTCAAAGTGATGCTGTAGCACTTTCCCCTCAGATTCATTACCAAGTGATACTCTTCAGAAAGACATCCAAGCCTTTTAAAAATTATTGCAATAGTTCCCAAGGCTAAAAGGGACAACTGCACGATCTATTCTTACTGCCTGAATAATGCAGTCCATAGACTTTCACCCCCTTAGGTCCACTGAGCCCAATAACTTGGGCCTGACTGGAACGTGTAACGCAGAAAAGCATCCAGACCTCATCCACAAATGTCAAGGGAAGAAGAATGCATCACTTTGCTTGGTGATTAAGCCTTTTCACTGTTAAAAATGTATACTTTATTTTTCAGTCTGGATTTGTCAAGGTTCAGTTTCTGGCTTTTGATTTCTTGTTATGCTTTCTCTACTTAGAATGAAAAGCTTTTGAGAACTCTGAAGTTCCTCCCAGTGAAGGTACTTAATATACTCGGTAATTACCTCATCCCTTCTTATTTTTTTTGTAAAAATTACATGAATGGAGCATCTTCAGTTTCTCATTACATGCTATTTTCTTTTTCACATATTCTTGTGTCTCAAATTTTTCAATGCGGTGATTTCATCAGGAGCTAGATATACATTTTTCCGATAATCCCACATGCAACTTTAGGTATGAAAGCTTTTTAATCACTCTAGACCAAAAGCACACTGGATTTTTACAGGTACTTGGGCTTTCTACACCCTTTACTTCTGAATGCTGATGACATAGGGAACAGTGCATACCCACCGCTGTGTTCGAGGCAGTCACTCTCATGGCAGGCTTCTTCTGGTCCATCTTGCAATTGATGTCTCTTGTCTATGAGGCTCTTGAACTAAACTCTGGCACACAGGTATTGGTAGAGCAACGTGGTTTTTCTGGCCAGCCACAAGGAATAATCAAGACATGAAAACTGTTCGACGCTGAGCATGGCACAGGTAGGTTTTGCCCATAAGAAGCGGCTGAGGCAGCTGTTCTTCAGTGTTCAAGTCTTCTTGCTTCTAGGGACATTTCCGCAGCCCTCTTCAATTTACTAGTTATATATTTACAGTGAGAAAGTAGTTATTTTACAATGATCTTATTTACCTTGTGCTCTCTGTTCATGGTGTTGCTACACATGAGGGAAGGGAAAGAAAACGTCACAACGGGTTAGCTGTTGTAACGTGCACTGCGATCGATCGCGAACTGACCAGGTCCTGCTGCAGGACGTAGACCCCAGCTGGGATCTCCTCCACCCGGCTGTACTGTCAGTGCCTCTGGGATTGGGCTTAGGCTGCGGGAGCAGCAGGGAGCGAGTGGATGCGCTGTGCTCTGAAATGTGTGGTGGACACCATGGCCCAGGTTGGTGGTGGCAGAGGTGGCGAGAGCAAAGCTTCCTGCGGCAGCAGGAAAGTGGCCACCGGGCAGATGCGGGTGGACATCCCAGTGTAAGGACCAGGTCCTGACATTCTGATCTCTGTCACCCTTTTCACAGGGGAAGGTGTTTTGGACAAGGAACGTCACGGACCGACCGCTGGGTGGGGTGAACTCAGTATAAACCTGTGCTTTTTCTTGTGTGTCCCCTCCCTGCGGCTCCTGGACTAGGACACACGGGGCAGAGCAAGATGGGAGCCTGGTACTTACCCCTCGGTGGCATCCTTTGCTCGGAAAGGAAGTTTATGATCATCTGTTTGATAGAATTGACGCTTGCTTCACATGGTTTAAACCTGCTGCCTCTGTCAGTCTGTGCCTCTTACTACCACAAGATGGTATCTTTACCGATACTTTCCCCTCACTTGCTCTGTGAAGTCCAATTTAATATCCTGACTGCTGAGTTCCTGCAGCCACAAAGCCTGCAGTTTTATCACAAATAACAAGAGTGCAAGGTCGCTGGTGCAGGCTGCCCGCTGCTGGGTACAGTAGATTCAGACAAACAGAGCAAAGGATTAAGTCTGATATATCTTGTCCAGCATTCATGCAAGTATTACTCTCACCTCCTCCCCTGCTAACATCCTTGGGTGCTTTGCGACCCCTCTTCCAAGTCAAAATTTCACAATGTAGCTTTAGGGGAACGGCTTGATGCATCTATATAAAGTCTGTGCAAGGTGTCTGGTTCATTCTCTTAACGATTGCTCAAGTGGGAGTGATACCATGTTTAGCTGCGACAACAGAACAACCAGAGCACAACCTAGATAGCATCTGGAAGAATCTCCCAAACCCAGAGTCCCACCGTCTAGCTTTCCATTCCTTCCTAAGGACAAATTGGACACTGGAAGTCTGCACAGGCCTCTCTGTACAGACAGATATGTAGTAGTACAGGGTTGAAAAAACCCCAAGTTTCTCCCTTTCCTTCTTCCTCCAGCACTCCTGCAGTGAGTGGTGGCAGAACTACAGGTGACAGAGTTAAGGACGAGTGGAAGAATAAACCTGCCTGTATAAAGATCAGTGCAAGAACCCCAAAGTAATTGTGGGGCTCACATTTACATCACAGAACGTTTTACTTGGATGTCACGTTATTCAGCATTGTGGTTCGCACTTGGTTACTGTGAGCTGTCTCACTAAAACCAGGACGTTGCCAACTGTGTGTGTTTGAACCAGAGTAGTCAACAGGAGAAATTGCCCAGTACGTCTGAGGAATGAAGAGCCTTGTCTGTATCAGATGTAAGTTTAAAAAGATTTGCTTTCCAAAAAGCAAGTTTCCCTTACTTCAGCATTTGTAGCAGCGCTCAGGGTGAGCTTAATGCAGCAGTGCCCACTCTCGATTATTTCATGTATAAAGCGCTGGAACCTCTGCCAGGTTGGAAGCTATGCCAAATTTTCTTTTTCTTTTCTTTTAAAGGGTGTTTTTCATCATTCTGGAAGAAAAAGGAAGGGAAGAGCTTGGAAATATTAAAACTATGAATTACCCAAAGGCTCAAGATAAAAAAACCCCACACTCGGAAGACATGGAAAAAGATCCTCAAACATTATTTAGAAGCAATCTCATACCACTTGCAGCCTGACTCAGCATTTTTGAAAACTTGGTGTTGTCAAGCAGCTAAAAACTAACCTATAGGCTTTTCTCAACAAGAGCCAGGTGAAATCCCACGGTGTCCACAGAGGTGACCAGACCCTCCCCCCGTCAGGCGCATTTGCTCCTCTCCAGGGAGAAGGCTCCTCACAGTCACGACTCATGTTCCAGGTCACAAACGCACCACCATCCTTCGTGTTGATTTCCTGACCTGCTCAGGGCAGAGGATGGCTGTGTCCCCTGCGCTTGGCTGCGTCTGCTGAGCCTCGCCGGCTGCTGAAGCAGAGGGCTTTGCACGTCCTGGTGAGGCAGCTGCATCAGGTGTTACGCACCTTGGGGGGGGTATTTGAAATATGTCACAGAAAATTTAAGACGTTTTACAAATAATTTAAGCAGTAACTTATACCTCAGTGTTTTGTTTATTTTAATTGGTGGGCAAAGGATGTTCAGCATTTGGGAGACAGACAATGAGTGTCCGACATTTGAACCTAATGTTCAAATGCCACCATTTTGGAAATTAGTGTCATGTCATTGAAACCAACTCGTAACTTTCAAATTTTGGGCTGACTAGCCAGGATATGCCTTGGACACAGAATACGGCAGGAAGCAGTGAGGTGAGCGAGGTGGTACCAGCACCAGAGTACAGCCACACACATCAGTGCCCTTTTCCAACAGCTCAAGATGGCAAAGACATTTCTACTGCAAGGGTAAAACATGGACGTGGGCAGAGCATCTTTCCGATGCAGATAACAAGCATCTGGCACTGAACATAACCTGTTCAGAGGGAACATCTCCAGGGCTACACGCTGTGCTCTGCGAAGGGGTTGATGTGTTTTCCCCGCAGACTTCTGCTCTATTAAGAAATAGCATGAGGAGGAACTGGAGGAAATGAGAGGCAGTATATAGAGGTTTACTACACACCTGGAAAAGCAGCATTTGTGTATTATTTAAGCTAATAAAAAAAAATAAATCAAGGAAACAACCTCTCCGGGATGCGGCAGTATATTTTTCCCCATTGCCACTGAACTCATCGAAGTCTGCTTCACAGGAAAGCAATTAATCCCACAAGCTGATGACTGGTGGGTATGCAAAGATGTTGGGGATTCTTTTCCTCAGGGAAATTTCCATTTCAGCTGAAAAATATCTAATGAGAACCTGAAAACCTAACCTTGCTGTGACACAAATAGGAACACCGTGTCTAAGTTTACAGTAGCTTGGCATAAGGTTTTAGCAGGCTACAGCTTTTAGTTTGATATACCTGGTTGCCAAAGTAACACTGGTTTTAAGATTTGAGCATACTAACAGCAATAATGTACAGATTCTTTGAAATTATTTGCCTGGCTAAAGCGTACAAAATGCATAACTATGTCTCAGTGCAAATCTAAGAGTACGCTTACAAAAATGCCACAGAACTGTCAGGGAAATGCCTTGATATAAACATTAATTAGTATAGAAATAACCCACAGACATAAAGCACCTCAAGTAATAATGGGATATGTACCCAAATAAGGGATAAAATGAGCTTATCACAGAAATCTGCACACACAAATATGGACAAAACACAATATAAGTGTGTGCAACAGACGGTGTCTTCAGAGGTTATGTCTCTGGGGGTACTGATGCTCTTTATTTATTTTGCTGTGTGAGAATCATTGCACAAAGGACTTTATTTGTGGACTGTACCACTCTTTTCTATTTTAGTATCACATTCCTTGTTCCTCAACAAATCTTTTACACAGAAGACATCGGTGTTTTATATTGCTAGCACTGTGTTTCAACACATTGCAATCTGTTCCTGATTCAGCCATAGCAAATGCAGTGGTGAAAGCTAAACAGCTAACCATGTTAGAAAACCTAATAAGCAAGTATTTTGATGATTTTCTATTCATCATTACACAACCACATAGCAAATGCGAACCAATTACTCCCATCCGTGTAGATAAGAAAGGTTTTTTTTCTCATCCAATGGCATTTTACACTTGCCCTGCGCTTGAAACAGGTAACAGCACAAAGGAATGGGACTTTCTAAATTCAGCCCTAGATATGGAGCTCCCATAGGAGTTCTGGAATGTAGAACAGGAAGGGACTTCCTATATCCTGATTCAGGTACCTAAAATTGCAGGCAAGCACACAACATCATCCTTTTCTTCATCAGATCAACATGTTTTCTACTTCTAGGACCTCAATGTCAGAAATTACTCAGATACTGCATGTATCAATTTGTCTAGGGTTTGGTTTTTTTTCCCCCAGGTTTGTCCTCCTGGAAAAATGGCTTTTTTTCCTCTCCCGGGATGATCAGCTACTTGATGTGTTGTGGACAGCAGTTATCCCCTCTGTCAATCTTCCATTTTGCCAGGCTAAACTCTTCACCTCACTTCTCTTGACACAAACGCTCCATTCCCTGATAAGCCGAAATACTCCTGTACTGAGCTGTTCCATGAAGACAAGCCTTCCTAAATATGGGTGACCAGAACCATACGCCGTATCTCAGATGTGTCCATCCTACTTTGTAGAACACTGATACTTTTTTTTGTTCCATCTGAAATACCCTTTCAATGCATGCATGCTTTGCCAACACCATGAGGCTCTTTGGCAGTGCTTGTTCTGCACGCTGACAGTCTCTTTTA
>VZSZ01009107.1:66674-154183 GCA_013398815.1 Ibidorhyncha struthersii
ATACAAAGATATCACCTGTGGCTCAGGAAGCTGCAGATCATTTCAGGGTACGTTTGTGAAGTATCAATACATCCTTAATTTTTCTGCTTTTCTGTGGGATTCTGCTCTCGGTCAGTGTTGAGCCGAGATGCTAGGTTAGACAGACCTTAGTTTTGACCCAGCACAGCCATTCTTTTATTTACCCTTGCCTTTTTTCCACCTTGCATTGGTGATCTGCGTCATTACGGCTGACTATACATGCAGGTCTTCCTCAATGTTAATGAATTCAGACTGACAACATCCCAGATTATAGTGAACGGTTTTGCTTCTAGGCCCTGGAGGAACAAGTTTGCCTTTAGACTTTTCCAGTTTCTTCTGTCTTCTGCAGTTCCAGGCCCCAGTATCATCTGATCCTTCATTCTCTTTATTGACAATTCTTCCTAACTCTGTTCTGCCGCAAACGAATTCTTCTCGCTATTACAGAAGACTTGCCTTCGTACCAGGATTTAGCGACATTCACTAAAACACCTAGAAGTTTTCTTCTCTGTTTTATACTGCATTGTTTCTCCTTTATCCAGTTCCTTATCCACTGTGCAGCTCTTGTGTTCAACTTCATATTTTCAAGACAAATTAATCAAGATGCAGTATTGCATACATTACTGAAGTTCAGTTACATGAGATGTACCATACATCCTCCATCTGGAGAATTATTTGTCTCATAAAAAGTCGTATCTGTTACTCTGAAAGCTTTCGTCTTTGGTATCCCAAGTAATAATGCATCTTCAGTGACTCTTCAAAATACATTCTGTGGCCTCACAGATGGTTAAAGTTAAGCCAGAGGGTCTGTAGAGGGATTCACAGGAATGCTGGGCATGACCCAGACACCAGTCATGGACGGGTCTACCTGTCCACGTGGCTAAATCCACATGGGAAATCTTCCTGCACCTCACCTCCTAGAACGCCCCCACAGGCCTCTGGTGCAGGAGATGAAGCAGACTGCTGACATCCACTCTTATTCTTTGGGGCTTCCTCCGTGGATTTCCTTGCTGAGGCTTCAGCATGGATTGGTGAAGAGATGGGTATGCGGACATGCGCGGCACCGGCTTGTGGAAGAAACGTCTGAGGGATAGTCTTCCTTTTTGTAGCTGTGTCAGTAATGCAGTTCACATGGGACTTCTATGTGATCCCATCCCAACACATCATGCTATTTTCTCGGTCATGCGGTCGCTCATCCTTTCCGGTTTATATGGTAACACACGTCATACCTGTTGCCTAGAACCACTTGTACAATGGAAACCATGTAAGAAAGAAAACAGCGGAACTGTTGGTACGCGTGGACGTACAGTGCTTTTTTTATTCCTCTCCAAATCCTTCCCTGAATTTTTACCTGCAAGTAGTTTGGCTGTATGAGCGACTGCTCTTCCCAAACCCTTTCACATGGGAGTTTGCTCAGCCTGAAATAATGTTGTCAAAAAGGCTCTTGCTCTTCACATCAAAAAAAAAAAGCAGCACACCACCACCAACCTTCACACATCCCACACGTGAACCGGCACAAATAGAGTAACGTTTCCTTTCCAAAGCCCACAGAATGCCTATGGCTTTGCACTGAGAGAAGCCAACTCCCAGAGCTACAAAATGAAGGCTAAAAATAACCCATTAAGGATTAATTAGAGGATTTTTAAATACAGCTAATTAATATGCATAAAAAAGGCACATGGTCTTCAGGAAGGAACACACACAATCAGGGAGTCTACAAGGGAAGGGAGGGGGTGGGCGACACGCGGGCAGAGTGCCAAAGGAGAAATAAATGAGGATATGCGCTGTATATCCTCGGACAGAGGACGTGCAAAGAAAGTGCGTTTCAGAAGAGGCAGAAGCAGAGGGGTGAAACACTTCACTGATGAAGAGGCTGAGACAATGCAACCAGAGAGGACAGGGTCCCGTTTGAAGAGCAGCGAGGACCGTAATGAAGCCTTCGGTGTTGGCCAAAGTGTTACACAGAAGGACAGAGAGCCTGATGGTACTAGAGCAGGAGGCACGGTTTTGTGCGCGAGGGCTCAGTGGCTGAGAGGGTGTGACACGGAGAGACACAGCAAACACGCTTGGACGCAAGAAGTGAATCTCAGTGAGGTGGGTTAAGGGCTGAGCACACCACCGGAAGATGCAAAGGACACTGCTTTGGTAGCGGCACCGTTGGTAGGCAGCCGGGTGCGTCATGAACACGCAGCGCTTTTGGGGAAAGCTAAGGGAGCAACAGCTGAACGCGTAACTGGATCTCAAGAGGGATGGCATACCAGGAGGGCAGGGGTGTACCTGGTGTCATGTGTTGCACGGAATTATGGCACTTCGGAAGCAGTTTTCTCTTATGAAGCAATACTGAAGGAGGTCATCGCATCTTGAGGTAGAAGCACCCTGGGAAGGGTGGGCATGGGAAGCACTGAAACAGGATGCACAGGATGGCAGTCACAGCACACCACAGAACCAACGTACTGCCTATGAGCAATATGGGTGACGTCAGACAGTAACGATTACCTAAAGTTAACGTGAATCGGAAAGCAAATCTGGTTATTCGCTTGCTGTACTGCGAAACAGAGGGCTATAGCAGCAGTTCCAGTGAATTTAAAGGTGCAGGGGGAAAACAGGCTCACTCGAAGCAATCTCCTCACACCAGTTTTCCTGTGAACCACATTTAAACAGTTACAAACGCCTTCCTTTTCGCAGAGGGCAGAGGAACAGACGGACAGACTTAATTGCCCAATTCACTGGCAAATTAACATCGAGAAAAGATAGGGTTTTAACCTACTGTCTTAAGAAAACTAAGTTTATTTAGAAGCACTGCTTGTCTGCCTACGCCCTTTACCCTCACCACTAAGAATCTTTGAACTTTTTAGCTGCTTTCACACAAATTTAACAAAAGGGTAGGAATCTCAAAATTCTGTGAGATTCAGTGGCTTTCTCAACGGCACAGAGACAGCCTCAAACTGTTGTACATTTAGCTACATCTTGAGAAAAATTTGAGCACTACAGCGACCTGTCAAAAGCAAGCAAGGGGGTTAATTTTTGCGATAGGGGGTCTTGTGATACACGTTTAAGTTGACCAAGTCCCTAGTGTCCCTAGTAGAGCTGCAGGGGAAAGAAAAGCCGCAGCACCACCAAGCCTCTGAAATAGGATCAGCTTCATAGTCCAACGCTACAGGAGTTTGCTATTGGAGGCAAAGGACACAAAATGCACCTTTTTCACTTAAAGACATTCTTTATTCAATCTTTTTTATATACAATATCATTTTTAATCTGTAAAAAGTACATACGCAGGATTCCAGGTCAGAGGCAGAAGGTTTCCATATCAGAAGATAGACTTTTGCCCTTTTATTATTTTGGAGGAAAAATAATCTGTGAATTTTAGACAAAGCAAGAATAAAGGCAGAATGCAAATCCAACTCCCACCAAGCGATTAGGATTAAAGGCAACAATTCACCGTAACAAGTCAGGCTGTCTCCTTCGACTTCGGTGGTTCCCAACTTTTCTGGGCGATTGCAGAGCAAGCGGTTTGTTAGAAGGTGCTGACAGCCGAAGCAGCCAGCGCTTATCATCTCGGCTACAGTTGTACGCACATAACTTGCAAAAGAGCTTGGGTTTCCTCTCTGTATTGCAACTCAAACTCTTGAGTCAAAGACTGTTTCTCAAAATTCAAGGAGCGAAAGAGGGGTGTCTTATCAGGGTGAACAGATCTCCGAACTACAGTGTGGATCAAGAGCTTGCTTTCATTTTTCTCTAGTAACAAGAAGCCTGTTTCGTATTTGTCCCCTTAAAACCACGGACTAGACTTATTAATGTACAGAACAGGCGCAATTTGCTAAAAGCCTGTTACTACAGCCCTGAGATGTAAACTGCCTCACCACCTTCTGTGGATGCCAGGTTACTTTGTCGATCCTTTCAGTGTTAATGCTATTAACCACTTCTCCATTCAAGCTAGGGAGAGCGACATTATGAAGGTTTCTAATATCATTTCCTGAGGGACAGGAGAGAGGATCATAAAAGACAGCCCGACAGGGCTTTACTTAGCTGTAAGTCAGCACAGGGTAGACCTTTAACCTTAAAGGATGGTATTAGAGGGAGGGTGTAATGTCACTTTTCAGAACCTGGATACTCAACGTTCAAATCTTGTAGAATACTGGGTGGGAATATGTCAGTGATTGGGAGGTAGAAGAGAGTAATCCAGAAATTTGGAGTAGGGAGCTGAAGGAGCCTCAAAGGTGTGACTGGCACAGGGAACTACCTGCTTTTCCCTTTACTCCAGCATACTTAACTATTTGCCATGCTTTTCTTACGGGTACAGTTTTAAGGACCATATTGGGCAGCAAAATGAACACCCAGAATATCGTTCAAGGGTTTTGTTTTTGTTTAGAGGACAAAGCTAAGAAGTCGACTTCTTGACTGCAGGACACGCGCAGCTGCAGGGTGGTCAGTGGAAGCTGCAGAAATCTGGCTTCTTTGAAAAGTCAAGCTGTAAGTTCGAAAAAAAAACCAAAAAAAAAAGTACTGCTAGCAGATCCTGACCAACAGGCAAGCTTGAGGCTTGGATTAGGAAAAGAACTGAACATCCTTGTTTTGACTGCATGCAAACAGGAAATAGACAATTCTGGGATTTCCAGGCTCTTGCCCAAATCCAATGTGCCAAAAACATACATTATTTTCTGTTCTTTATTTCATCCTGTAAGAGGAGAGGGTAATGTAGAAATTGCTAAAATGGGACAGCTACCTAAAGAAAATGAGGATTGTTTTGTTAGAGAGTACAGTGCAAGACTCGGAAACAACTAGGACTAAAAAGTCATTTTGTGCTTAAATTTACACTCTATCTTCATGAAAGTATGTAAGACAGCAGCAACAGAATGAAAATGGCAATATTCTACCGTACCTTACGTACCCAGAGGGAAAACAGTCTGAACTTTGGGTTGCACATAACGCCATTCCGCAGATCAGAACCTGCTTCTCTGTGAAGGACTCGGGACGAGGGCACATCACTTCGGTCAGAAGTTTCAGTATCTGTGGTGCTCGGTGATTAAGCACCCACCTTGCTCAGAACCCATTATCTCCAAACTCAGCTTGCTCTAAGAAATCTCAGGATGGAGAGATTCATGAATGACACAGCAATTAGTCCATAAAATGCATTATTTTTGATAGACTATGCACATCAGTAGCTTCTGGAAGAAAAGGATAGTTTGTATTTTAAGGAGTGATGGAGTAGAAACTGACAGCCATTAGGGTAACTGGAAAACGAGAAACAAGTGTCCTTTATTTGGTACCTGCTGCTTGTCTACACAAAGAAGAAATGGCAGTACTGTACATCTGCTTTGAGAAAAATACCATCCCATAACATGAAATGGCTTAGATCCTCAATTCAAGCATTCTTGTGGCAGTGAGTTAACCCATTGGGATTTGTGGAGGAATTAATTTGAAGGGCCGCTCTTTAATTCACAAGAGGGGGGTGGAAGAGCAGCAAACAATGATAAGAAGTTTGCTGTTTCTGAGACTCCAGAATTCTGTCCTTGACCTTTCTCTGAACAGACTGGCAGCCATTCTACATCTGCATTTCCCACGAGGTGTATGGGGATGGGCGTGTGAGGTGGAAAGGGTCTTTTTCTTTTTTTTTTTTTTTTTTTTTTTTAAACAGAAGAGCCTGCTTTTCCTCTTCCTCCTCTGTACCCAGAGAGACTTAGGAGAACAAGGCAATCAAGTACAGTTTTAAATGGGTAACAGTTCTCATGGGATGGAGAAAACTCAATTTGAAAACACAGCATACCTGAACTTTGGAAAATGAAATACGACTAGCTCTTCAGTAAGTCACTGAATGCTAATCAGAAAAACCAATTAATGTGGGACCAGTAAGAAGAATCCATTTATTAAGCTGCTTCTAATTTTAAACAAACAATTACTTGAATCGGTATTATTTACTGTATCAATTACTTTATCAGTTCTCAAATTATTTTTAAGATACTGCTGCGAATTACAGTAACTAAGTAACTGGCATTAAGGGAAAAACATTGAGACTGGAGATTTTTCCAAGCTCTATGTCTTCTTCCTCTTAAGCTAAAGTACCTGTCTGGAAAAAAAAGCATCTGATAGCATTTTTTCTTAGATCACGTGATGATTTCTGTGTCTAAGTTAGTGTCAAAGACAAGCGAGGACAAATTTTATGGGAGAAATTCTACTATAATGTAGTCAGATATATTATAATTTGATGGAGGGAAAAGCTTTTATATATAAAATTTCATATATAAACATTTTTGATGGAGAGAAATAGCACTCACTCCCTCTAAATCTGATACTGTACTGCTGTAGCTCACTGAAGAGGTCTTCCGCTCACTTTAGTATGAAAACACAATCAAGATTTTTTAAAGACTCAACCTGTGCACTAAGTAGCAGGAAAAGGAGCACTTCACAGCTCTTTTTCAGCAAAGGGGCCAGTCACCACAGCAAAATGATTTCAGAGCTATAAAGGGGAATAAAAAGAATAGTTTGAGCTGTAAGGATTCTGGAACAATGATTAAAAAAAAGAGATTGATATACACTTGAAAAGACGAAACTTATTTTAGCAAGTAAGCGAAGACTGAAGCAGACTCAATTTAAGTGATACTGTTCTGCCCAGCCTAGGAATTCTTGGGGGAAAAAAACCCATGCAGTTAACAGCATCTCATTTCCTATAAACTAATGGAAGAAGATACTCTTCAGTTTCTTTTTCCACTCATATGTAAGAGATGTTATGTTGTTTCCAGAGAAGATCATGTTGGCTTTGTACTGGAGCACCGATAAGAAAAGGAGTTTTGAAAACTAAGTCAAAGGCAGTTTTCGGCTTCTGTCACACACACACCTGCAAAGAAGGTTCCGTGAATAGTATCCAAAGATTGAAATTTAACTTTCAGGAAAAACGCCGATTGTGTGGAAAAATACAAAGCAACAAACTCCTGCTGCTTAGCTCAAGGGGAGCATTTTTAAGTGCCATATACTGTATCCTGTTACATAAATCATGAGAGATTTTTTTCTCATGTTGTCATCTCTGTTTATTTAGCAAGAAGAACTAGAACTAATAAGAGCATGTTTTTTTTTTCCACGTGACAGGATTTGTGAGGAAGGGAAACTTAGGCTCCTTTCTACCCCTGCGTATGCTCCAGACTCTGTGACTGTAGCTTGCCAAATGAACTAAGCCCATGTTGCTGACAGTGAACTACAAACCAAATGCTTACTAATTGTTTGTTTGGATGTACGCATACAGCACAGACCTTTCAGCGTTATTTTGAAAAGGGAAAATGAGAAGGCAATAGTTTTTATACTTTAGAGTTGAGTTTTAATAGCTTAGAGGCCCTGAGAATGGCTGCCAGTCTGGACAAACAGATGCTCCTTAGAAAATTCAGACAGGTACAAAAAAAAAAAAAAAATCCAAATCCTGATGCTGCTGGGGCAGTGATGTTGCTTTTTGTTGTTGCTTTGTTCGTGCCACCATCGAACACAAAAAACCCAAAATACAATCTAGGTATTTGGAACCGACCCGATCTGAAGAGGTGACTGGTGTGTTGTTCCTTGCAACAGCAAACAGCAGCAAGTTCCTCTCCCTGGATGGGAAAGCCTCTTCTTCCTTATGCTGCTGTGTTTATATTAAACAGTAGATTCGATGTCTTGCGAGGGTTCAAAGCGCATGAAGTCTCTGTCCTGCAAATACCATACTAACGTGTTTTGGTCATGTAAAAAACAACTTTTTTTTTCAGTTTTAACTTATCTATATGTTGAAGAGCTTTGTTTCTCACGCCAGTATTTGCTTGAATCAGAGGTCTGGTTTTATCAAGTGTCTGTCTCCTCTCCTGCTTAAAGTCTCAAGTGGTCCATGTAAACAAATCAGAGCTGAAAACAGTCTCTTTTCCTCTTCATAGAGCTGTTTTTACCGATATGCAGGATTTCCTGACAGTGTGGTGTTGGCTAAATGTAAAACAGGCAGAGGATGAGCTTCTGTGTTAAAAACCCAGTTGTCTAATGGTAGAAGATCATCATTGGAGAAGAGCAGGTACAAATACCTAGATACCAAGACAGAGAGGAAAAAATGGTAGGTATTAAAGCAAAGCAACAGACAGGAAGAGGCAACACAGCAGCTTCAGGCCCCACCAGTCAGCAGCTAAAACTATAAACAAGTTACTTGCTTTCAATCTTTATATATCACCCACACAACCTTCCCTATTATCATGATCTGAAAAGTCATTTTTATCACAATCAAGCCCTTCAATAAAAAGTTGTTATAAAGGCAGCATTTTAATCTCTCCAAGTAACTTTTGTTTTTCAAGACTCCTTTCAAGAACTTGCAATGTAAAACAAACATCAAGACACCAAGCACAAGGATTCTGGGGACAAGGGAGCAGAGAAGTTGGAAAAAAAAACTTCTTAATGGAGTAAACCCACTTGGAAACGACTAATCCTCTTTAATCCAAAACAAAGATTTTGAGGAAGCACAAGAGAAGCCAGATATCTGACTTGTCATCTCCATGCTGGAAGCTGGTTCAGCTTGTTGTGGGAAGAAATGGGGCAAAATATTGTGCAGAAGGGATTCATAAATGCTGTACGTTACAAAGCAATGCAGAGCAAATGAAGCATGTAACAAGGTTTCTGGGCATATGTGGAAGAAGAGTATTTCTTGGTTCTTTTTTCTTACTACACACTTTTGAATGTGGCTGTGCTATACTTTGTAGGATATTGGTGGTAGGGATCTTTGTCACGGCTTCCAGACTCCACTGCTAAAATTCAAAAGGCATTTCCCATCTTGCAGAAAGCCTGACTGTGCAACTGCAAGCGTAACATCATGGGTGTACAGGACCTCTCAGCTTCTCTCTCAGCCTGGTTTCTTGCCAGCCAGAAAATGACAGGAAACGCAGCATGTGACAAGGAAGGGGCGTCATTTCCACTATAGGGCTCTGTCACCTCCAGAATGCGGACACACATTGTTCTGCCTTTGCGCTGCTGAGGCCGCTGTTACTTTGCTCTCTCTCAATCAGACTACTGTCTACAGACGTGTGTCACTGCCCGATCATTCTCCCGTTGCCTTTTTTTGCCAGTTGTAGCCACAGCACAACACAGTCAGTGAAGCTCTATTTTTTCTTCACTTCCTAACTGATTAACTGTTTACAAATAAAAATTTCTTGCTGAGATGATTCAGTTTTGTCCTGCATGTCTAGTCTTTCTCTAAATTCTTCATTCATCTTTAACGTGTCATGTCTTTCCTTTCCTCAGTCCTTGCTTTCTCCTTCTGCAGCTCTCCAAACTCTTTTTCACCACAGCACCAATGTTTGATCTTACTCAAATTCACCTTCCTCATTCGATTCACGCTTTTCCTTTGAATAACTTAAGCAACCTATTGCTACATCTTGCTTCTTCCCACTCAACAACTACCTTCTTGCCACTCATACTGCCCAAATGCTCATAATTTGGCGAGTATCTGATGAGCCAAACTATGTGAGCATCAACAATGCGTGTTCGGGAGAGGTATAAATTTTGAATTTGAGGGGAATGAAGATGCAGAAGTTACCATCAATAGCAGAGAAGATCACAGCCGGCATTCCATAACACGCAGTTTATGCCCCTCTTCTGAAAGACATCTTCATTTTTCTCATGGCATCACACCCAGCCCTTCTGTCTTTATTTTCACAGCCATTTGAGCTATCCTGAGCTTATGTTCTCTATTTTATCTCAAGGTGATACCAGTTTGTGGTTTGGCTATGCCAACAGCATCAACGTCCAATATCTACTATCCAGCTCTCCAATAAAACCCCATTTTGTCCCAAAAACAGGAAACGATCCAAACCAAAAGCCAATAAACATTTCTCAGTTCCTCCCTAGAACTGCCTTCTTTTGTAACGCTTGCACTATAGTACATCCAGTTATTGAGTGGAACATCAGTGAATTTGCAGATCTCCTTGTGATTATTTAAGATGCAGACAGGATTCTGGCGATACTTCAAAGGTCAGCCTTGTCACCACACAAGTCCCTTCGGAGCAGATTTCATTCTCTGATTTGGCTTTTATAGGCAGATCAATCATCTAAGATCACCTCCTGGGGAGGTATTGCTTCTCTGCCTGGACCTCTTTGAAATTGCTGCCTCTCTCTTTGGGAGTATAGCTTTTAGGCTCCAGAAAATGAACTTGAAGGAGTAACTGAAATAAAACTAATGAAGACAACAGAGGAGGTAGCAGTGGCTGTCTTTATAACGGTAACATGGGGAAACAAAGTATTGTGACTATGTAGAGGAGTCTGGTAAGGAGCCAGCAGAAGGACAGAACAGCCAGACTCCCCTTACACATGACGTACTTGAAGCCCCTTCTTGCCAGTGAAACATGTTGTGGTACCTGAAGTAGGCACCCGTACTGCCATTTTCAGGATCTGCTTTCTCCCCGCTGCGTTTTGAGCTCCCAATACCCAAAATCAATTTTCACATACATCAACTGCAGCTAAAACCTGAAAATCTGATATTGTTGATACTGTAAACTCTGCTGCGGTATAGAAGCCCTGTTTAATTTGCAAAGCCTGCATGCCATACTAGACTGCCAAATGGTTACAACTGTTTTTTCATCATATCACTGGGTTGTAAAGACAGAAAGAGCACCTTAATGAGTCTTTGTTGCCAGCAGGTTTTTGCAACAACATATGTATCATCCCTTCCATCACACATTGGCAGAAAGTGGCATGGATATGTAAGCAGAGACAATAACTAAGTCTCCTAACAGCAGCTCTGGTCTCATTCACATTACCAGCAGTGGCTTCTGTCTATGGATTTAACCAAATAAAACATTCTCCAAACTGTTAAGCAGGAGGGGGAAAAAAAAAAAAAGGGGGTAGGGAATATAGCCAACTCGGACAGTTTTCTTCCAAATCTGTACAATTCACAAGATTTCAGGGAGATAACCCTTACAGGAATCTTGGCAGATTTTAAGGCCAGAACTGTATTACCAAATTTGCTGATGTAACTTGGAGTATCAAGAAAATTGTCACACATTAGCAGACGTTGCTTCGTAGGCACAACCCCAGAGCGATCACAACTGTGTGACAAAAGAGTGCTCTTGATAGCTGGTTTGTGTCAATGATGAAGGAGATGAGTAGCCGTGACACGTTAGCTCAGCTTTAAAAATGGATCTCTCAATAAAATCTCCATAACATATTCCAATCTTTATAATATTTTTTCTTATTGTTATGGCATATTCTAGTATAGCATTTTTTGTTATTACTTAAAAAAAACCCACGGTGGAAGACCAATGACTTTGAGCATTTTACCTTCAACCAAATATCCAACCGAGTGCATCCTGCTCCTGCAGGATGGACTACAGGTGTCCTACTGATTTGACTGAACTGATAATATTTAAGTGTGTAAGTGATTATAAAATACACCTGATATTCTTGCTTACAACAAAAAGCATTCTAGAAAAATATACTGTGGGATAAATACAGAAAAATCATCCAACGGCATGAAGGACTTTTGTTCCACGGATTTACTCCCTTCCAGTGAGACACACAGGAGAAACAGGTTCTACAATATCACAGCATGGCACATACTTGTTTAAGACATGTCAAGTCAGTGTATCTAAAGAAACCATGTCTTTTGCAAAGGGAATTTCTTAAAGAGAGATAACCTCTCCTCTGCTGTGATACCAGAAATCAAATAGAAGTCTTAAAACGTAAAGCTCTCTCAGCATAAGCTTCTTGTATGGAAAATTCCATTTGTATTTTCTGCTGGTAAAATGGGCTGATCTGGGACCCTAAAGCTGGGAAAAAAAGAAAGACCAAACCATAAACCACTCTGACAAGACAACAGATTATTTTTTGAGCCATGGTATTCTTCTAGAATTTAGATGCTAGCTTTTACAGCAAGATGCAAGAGTGAAGAGAACTTACTTCAAAGTTTCAGCAAGGAAAAAGCTCTGCTGTACGTCATCGTATGTAGGAGATGAGGAATAGACATCCTTGACACCAGAAAAGCCACCACTCACTCGGCAATACTTGTCAATTGCCTGCAAAGAGGAAGGGAAAAGGAGAATTTAATTCTAGAGCAAAATTTGGAAAGATTAAAGGATCAGGCTTGATCAACAAAGGAGGTAGCTCTTTTCATGCTGCATTATTCTGTTGTGAATCTCCTTGTCAGGGGATGTCGTGGACATGTCATGACCAAAAAAAAAAAAAAAAAAGGTACTGGACACATACATACAGAAGTAAAATCCCTCCAGGGCTACTAACGGCACCGCATTTGGCAAACTGCTAGATGCTAAGAAAGTATTCTTAGGAAGAATACTTTCTTTCCCGGGTATTTACTGTTGACTGATACTGATGATAGGACAGGGACTCAGCAGACTTTTGATCTGAGCTGGTATGGCTCCTCACAGGCAACACTGAGCAGAACATCCATCAGTCAATCAATGCAACGTGTTCTATGAGGTGCATAGGAAGATGACAAAAGTCGCTGGATTTTGCAACTGGAAGAGTTTGAAGAGCTATAGGAGCTCTATGACTAGTAGCTAGTCATAGGGACTTACTGAAAGTAGGAATAAAATACTGTACTCATCTTTAGGGACTGTTGATTTCATCTTATAAACTCTTCTAGCTACTGCTCTCTCCCCACATTTCAAACCCCTACACGTGCTCTTCTCTGTTTCCCCTTTATACAGCTGAAACTCAAGTCAGCTTGTGTGCTGGACTGCAGAAGAGCTCTTTATCTTCAAAGCATGAAGTTTAAATCCATAAACATTCCATGCAGAAAGAGGCCAACGGATCCGTGATTCACAAATCACCCAACTAGTCAGCTCCAACACAGTACTGCAAAAAGCACAATGGAGGAGGAGGAGACTGGAAAGAATGAGTTAGTAGCTCAGAGCACCTCTTGCCTACACTTTCATTATTCCACTCACATGTACGACCTTAAGCACACAAGGATATCAGCCATTAAAACCAGCCCCAAAGAAACAACTCTGAAATGATTCACAGGTTATTTGTGCTTCCCCGCTGCTTTGGCAGTGCTTCCTCAGCAGACACCAACTCTTTTAATAGATTCACGCAGGGACAGAAAAGGCACAGAAATGAAGGAAAATGTTTGGCTCAGGATGTCTGTCATTATCAACTACTGAACGTAGGTACCTGTAGTTCAGTAATCTATGATTCAGCCCCTTAGCCCGTATGAAGTTTCCCTCTGCATGGGGCTTTAGACCCAGATTTTCATTAATTCTGATTTTTGCTAGTTATACTCAACAGAAACTGAGGGGAGTCAAGGCAGGGGAGCAAATAAGTTTTGAATGATGTCCCTTTTTATGCAGAGAAAACAAATGCAATCAAAATTAACTCTTCAAGGTCCTTACTATAGCCTTTGCGTACTAGAAATACTGGGGAAAAAAAGAAGAATTTTCCACTGGACATGAAGCATGCTGGCAGATGGCACCACTGAAACCAGGAGGAAAAGCGAACAGGTGAATAAGCAAGGTACCTAGGACAGTAAGTCACAGCACATCAGGTACTACAGCTAACCTCCTCCTAGTATACGTGCTCTAAGAACGAAATGGCAATGTAAAATCATCACCAAATAGAGCTGCTTCTAACAGAAATCCACCAGGAGTGGTCTGAAGTTTTACCAATCACTGCAACACAGCTGCTGCAAAAATAACATGGGTAAATAACAGCAGACAGTATAACGTGGCTGTAACTGGGGTCCAAACAAAATGAATTTCATATAACCAGATACACAGTCCTAAATCTAGACATAAAGGCTTTGTAACTGCAGAACCAGATTAGCCTGGAAAGCAGAGACACTTAAAAGAATTCAGTGGCCACATGAGACAATCCCGTAGGAGTTCCTCCTAGGATGTTGTGGCAGGTGCACGCACAGGGATAGTAAACAGTACCAGGGATATATTTTTACTTTTGCAGAGGGCTGTGGGTGAAGTCAAAACGGGAATATGCAATTCTAGAACTCATTTTTAAAAAATGATGATGAACTGACGTTGGTGCAGACATTTGGAGAAAATCCTTTACAGTGGGAGATAATGCAATTTGTTTAAGTAGACTCAGTAGTGAGCTTATTATAATCTATAAAACCTCTTTGGAAAGAAAACAGGGGGGAATAAAAGACATTTTAATATGGTATAGGAAGTCATAGGGAAATCCAGTGATTGGCAGCTGAAAGTAAACAAATTCAAGTGGGAAATAAAGCATATATTTTTAACAGCACAAGTAATTAAATAATGGAACCAACTATCAAAAGAAGTGGATTTTCCAGTTCCTTCTATTTAAAACAAGAGTAGAACAGAAGAATATGCAATAGTGTACTCTTGCCAAATACACACGTCTCGGCTCAAAAATGATGCAAAGCAGAATTTCAGGGCCTGTGACATACAGGGAGGTCAGAATTAACCTAAGTTCTTTGGAACTAAAATTGGAGGTGCCTCTAGGTCGGATCCCAGTTCCCTCAGCTCCTCTGGGGGTGTTTTTATGGTTGCATGTGTGACTCTTCTTGACTACGCCAACAACATGCTCATAAACACCGTGCCAGTTTCTTCCCCAGCTTACCTCCCACAACACTTCTCTGGTACCCGGCAGCTTCTAACCCCTGAACTCTGAACCCCTGTTTCTTTCACCTCCAACCTACGCTTGTCTATTTTCTTCCTACTTTGCTTCACCAAGTAGAGAGCTATAGGTCTTTCCGCTCCATCTTACTGTCAATCCTCAATTTGCCTGAACTCGTGTATTATTTTCACTGTAAGCAGAAACTCTGAATGAACTCTGCAGTTTCCCTGGCGCAATCCTGCTTAGTCAGATACGCCAGTCCCCAACAAATAGCTGACCCCTTCATTCAAACAGCTTAGATCAGTAATTGGCTTTACATTCCTATTGTGAGGCGGTGGCTCTTATTACTTCCAAATAATTAGCCTAAAAACAATTTTAGTCATTTTCGGTATTTACCCTGAATATCTTGTATGTGTATTTCTGTAATATTTCAGCCAGCCCCCAGCATACCATTGTCCAATTTGGCTGGCCCAGTACAATTCAGATTGATGTTGTCTCTACTGCTAAGTATAGTATTAGGGAGAATTAGCCTTTTTTTTTTTTTTTATGAAGAAAGAGATAAAGACCCTGTCACAGAGATTTATGATCACTGAGGAAATATAAAATTCAACTTCCTGTTTTTTCCCCCCAGACACTGGATTTGGAGAGATGTGACAAAGCAGGCCTTAGTCAAAGCACAACATCTGCACTAAAATGTCCAAGTTTTGTCCAAACATCCAGATAATAAAGCCAAAAAGAAGCTGCCAATGGTGAAACAGATAAAGAAAGTACAGTACAAAGATCCGCATACACATACAATCCAGCCCTCTGTGCAAATTCCCATTGATAAAAGGCAGAAAGAGATCTGGGCTGGAAGTGCTAAAGAAACTTAAGTAATGCAGTACACTGAAAATCCAAGTGGTTCTGCGACGTATCCTGGGTCATCTCTGAAGGGTTCTTAACATGACAGAAGCAGACCTCTAACGTATCGGTGAACTAGCCCAAACCATTGGGGTAGGGATGTACCCATGCATTCAGTGAAGAAAACAAGGGAGACCACCAAGAACCCAGTCATCAAACACCAGGTTACACCAGGTTCATTGTAGAAAAATAAGACCATTTAGAACTTGGAAAAAAACCTCTGTTTCCCTAAAACTTTGAAAGAACTACTAGACTTCTGATGAAGAAAGTATCATTCACCACGAGAAGTCTGCAATACAGATTTCAAAGAATGCTTCAGTGGGTGAAAGGCAAATAGAAAGCAAATACAGACAGTGTTGTACACGAGCAGCAAGCCAACTTCTCTGCGTGTCATACCAGACTCTTCTTTATTTATGAATGGAGGAATAAACACAACCAGAGCTGTGTGTGGTAGGGAAGAAGGGAAAGTAGTGAGTAGGTGTGAGGAGTAAACACAAGAACTTATTATTTGTATGCAGGGAACAAAAAACCACAGGGAACAAAAAGCTTCCGGAACTTCTGTGTTAGTATGATGATAGGGGAAAGAAAATCTGTAATTGTGGGAGGGAGGGGTATGCAAAACCATTTACAAAGAGTTCAAAAATATTTTACAGCTATGTTGGATAAAGAAGCTCTTTATTGAGGAAGCAAACAAAAAAAGGCACTCTGTAAGGACAGAGGCAGTTAAGCATGTGGGCTGCTTGATTTACACAACTTCGATGCAGGTTGACAGAAGGATAAAATAAAATCCTACCCTGCACGCAGAAAGTTGGAGGCAGAGGAGGAGGAAGGGAGGGTTTGGGTTTGAAAGCATTAATGGGGACCAAGTTATGAAGGCAAATGGAGAAAACGAAACAAAATGCAATTCAAAAGACACGCTTTGCAGTGTGCTTAAGAAACAGAACTTGGCCTGAAAAACTGACATTTGTAAATTCTTTAACCTAGTACAAAGGACCCCATCTCAGCTTGGATCATCCTGCCATAGCTTCAGACGGGAGCTGGTGTTAGATCAGCAAGCATTTGTAGTACAGACAGTGGCAAGGAGCAGTTTACTAAATCCATTTGTTTGTCATATTAGAAAGATGCATAGTTTGGGCAGGAGGGATGATGTGACTCAGTGTTTGATGTCTCGCAGAGCACCACGATGCATTCTGGAATACAAATGTGACAAAAGCGGAACCTCTCTCCAGAGTAACATCATGTTGGTTATAACAAAACAGTCCACAAGGCAAAATCTAACCAAGACTAAGACACAATTTTAAAATACACATAATATACTCTGCTATGAGATTGTAACTGCGCTGAGGGAAGGGTAGGGATGAGCTCAGCTAAATATTCTGAACCTGACTTAACTATCTTCCATCTGACAAATATAGACTTCTCAACAGATCTCTTGCTCCAAGTACTTTTTCTGGGTCTCTTGCCTCTGGACCAAAACTGTGTTCCACCTGCAGAATAAAGTTTCTCCAGGTTCTTGGTTCATCTCTTCCTTTGCTCTTCTCTGATCTCTGTTGGCTGTACTCAAAATATTTCATTAGCGTCTTGTTATCTTTAGTGTCTGAAACTGGCTTTGAGCTGTGTTTCCAAAGACTGATGGAGCTGTAGCAGGGAAGTGGAGGAGCTGTAGTAATCCACAGATCCTGAAGACGACCAGAAAACTGCTTGGCCAGCAAATTAGTTTTGCACAGCCTCAGTACAAACCAACAGATGGAAGCAGTGAGAAACACGAGACCGAAAAAGGCTCAGCCCTAGGAAGCATTTAAAAGAAGTCTTTTGGGGATTACAAATAACTTTTACAATTAGAATATCATATTGTCATGTGAAAATGAAGCCTAGTTATTCATATAGCCCACAATCTATGACTACCACACAAAGGAGTTACCCATCTATGTACGAATGATGAATGAAGGAAGGCCACGAGCAATAGATCTGTGTTAAGAGTCTTACAATGAATCTGGGTTTCTGTAGACCATTACGAGCATTTCCAATGAGAAAGAGTCAGAAGCATTTTCACACTTGGGAATTTGATTAAAACATACGACAACTAGATTTAAACCCAGGAAAGCAGCTATATAAAAAAACGCAACAATCTCTAAAATATCTTAGCAACAATTTTTAAGTTCTGCCTCATGTGCCATTACTTATTCACTTCCCCTTCTGGTCTACTTCTAGTGATGTAATTTTTTGTTATAACTGAGCAAATCTAAATCTAAACTGACTGGCAAATTTCCTTCCTTCCAATCAGACCATTAAGAAAAGAAAGAGCCGTGATACCAGCCCACATATATGTATGTACATGCTCTCCAGTCTACAAACTGTCTTGAGAACAGTTGTCCTACCACTCGTGTTTTAATAGCCAACCAAGGAGAAACTGTAAGAACAGCTTTGGCTTTTAATCTAATCTGAGTGCTAACACATGCTTAACAAAGTTATTTATAATACACTTTCATTTCCCAGGATAAATTACCTCTCTCGGGGGCTGTGGACTACTGATAACAGTAGGAGTCCTGACCAGTGGATTCTATTTCCATCCCTAAAACCCATCAGCTGTATAATGCTGAACACGTCTCTCATCTGTGCATCTGCTTCAGCAGTTGCAAAACAGGAATAACTGCACGCACCCCCGTATGTACTGCGGTTTACAGCGACTCGTGAAAATCAGTTACCGTTTGAAGTGTTTCAGTACCACTGGATGAAAGTGGCTACAAAAGGAAGTAAGTAGCATTAGTTTACTGACAGATAATTAATACATTTACCTGTGTTGCCTCCCAGCCCCACTGCCTGTACTTGGGATCGTGCGTGAATCTCCACATATACCAGTAGGTCTCAATCACCTCTGGTCTTAGGATGTAGTACTTCTCATTCTGCCGCACTGCCACCGCCTCTACACCGCCATCAAATTTGAAGGCTTCTGGACCCAGCTTTAATGCTGCAGAGGAAAGGGGAAAAAAAAAAGAAAAAAAAACAAGAAAAAAATGTATTCCTTACCAATCTTTGCAGGAGGGGTGGCTGGGAGACTGCTACATCCCAAGCATGCAAGAAAAGCAGAAACTAGCTTGTCTTTAAGTAGTCTCATAAATATTTCCTATTGTTGAGGCCTATAATTTTTCTTATGAATAATTTATCCAGTTCCTGTGAGAAAACTCCCTGTCTTGACAGAAGTAAAGTAATCTTCTTGAAAACTAATGAAACGCTAAGAATATAAACACATTAACACATGCAATTATAGGATAAAATTAGAGTGACCAACATCAGTTCTTTACAAGCAAAAGAAAAAAATAGGCTCAAGAGGGGTTCTGATGCCCTTTGATCCCACCAAGCACAGCGGCAAAAGATCTTGGAACAGAACCAGGTATCACCATCTCAAGCAACCTGTGTCTTTTTATCCAAACTCACTGGGTTTAGGGAAGTGCTGTCAGGCCGCCATAACTGATGTGCTTCATAATGTGATCCTCAAGTATTACAACTAGGCAATGAAAACCTAGCCACACCTCAACTTCAATCTCTGAAGTAAGAGATTCGCTGTTTCAGCCCTTAAAGGAAGCTGTAATGGCCCTGTGCCACCATCTGGAAGACTATTCATATAACAAGGAAGTACCTGTAGAAAAACTGTCTATAATATGAAGATGCAATTACATTTCTTTTTTTTCATTATACAGCTACACATTATTCCTCAAATTTGACGTAAATAATGCACTCTTACCTACAGCTGCACCCCACCCTTTGCTTTGGCAGGGAATTTTTAAGGCGCTGAACTTTGAAGCTGCACTCAAGCTTTAAAAATTAGCAAAGAGATTAATCAGGTAATTCCTATGGGCTAGAGGCTGAAATTAACCATGGTCTCATGAGCCTGAAAGGGGAACCTTAGAATACTACAATGAAAAATATGAACACCTCCCACTGTTTGCCCCAGCAGAAAATCTCCAAAAAAAGTTCCTCAATCTTTTTTTTTTTCCAAGGGACTATGGCTCTGGATGCAAACAGATAAAAGCACCATTCTGTGCTTCAGCCACACATGTGATAAGGAAAACCCCATCAAGAAATGCTTATGACAGCTCTTTCAAAATGGGCCATTTTACTTGTTTCAGTAAAAAAAAAATTACAATTTTTACTGCAGTATCAATGAGATCAGATACAGAGTTCTACCTATCCAAAATTAAGAAGATAAGAATGACCATACTGCACCCGATGAAAGTTCATCTGCTCCGGTATCATGTCTGCAACAGTGGCCAAAATCAGACAAGGATGGGGAAAAGGAAGAACAGGCCAAGTTTATGAGAGACCTTTTTCCTCTGTATGCCTTAAACAGACCTCTGTATGCCTTAAACATCCAAAACAACCGCTGGTGAAGAGTTCCACACCTCTACTATCTCTTCAGTGTAGAACCACTTTTTTTTTGTTGTTCTTTTCTATTTTCAGCTTGGTTCCTACTAGACTCATTCAACAGCCCCTGGGTCTTCTCTTGGAGAAGAGAGTGAACAGCTGATTCCTATCTACTCTCTCCAGTCCCCTGCTGATTTTGCACCTATTGTATCCTACCCAAACCATCCCTTTTCCACACTGAGAAATGCTATCCAATTCACTTGTTCCTTGAACGGATACTGTTCCATACCTTTAGTTTTCCTTCTAGCCTTTCTCTGCAACTCTTTCAATTCTACTATATCCTTCGTGAAATGCAAGGACCAGCCTGAATACAGCTCTAAAAGTGGGGACGAGGTTAATACAGTGACATGACATTTTCTATTTTGTTCTTTCTCACTTTGTTTTTCCTAACTGCTACTGAGCTGACATTTTCATAATCTCAAGAGCAATTTCCTGAGTTGTAATGGTCAGTTAAGAGCTCATAATTTTATATGTGAGGTTAGGAATAATTTTTTCATAGGTGCCTCACTTTACATTTAACTACACTGAATTTAATTTAGTAATTTATTACACAATTACTCAACCTCATAAGGTCCTTGTGCAATTTTTCAGCTTTCATCTTTGCTGAGTAGCTTTTTAAAAAAAAATTATTATCAGCATGCTTGCTTTACTGTTCCTGCCCTTTTCCTGATATATGTGTATATACATATAGATAAATATACAATATATATATTTTATTTGTATGTACATAAATACACATTAAAATACAAAATGTAAATATGGATGTTTGATGGATGGACCGCTCAGTGGATAAGGAACTGGCTGAATGGCCACACTCAAAGGGTTGTGGTCAACAGCTCAATGTCCAAGTGGAAACCAGTGACTAGTAGTGTTCCTCAGGGGCTGCTACTGGGACTAGAGCTGTCTAACATCTTTGTCAGCAACATGGACAGTGGGACTGAGTGCACCCTCAGCAAGTTTACCAATGACACCAAGCTGTGTGGCACGGTCAATACATTGGAGGGGAGGGATGCCCTCCAGAGGGACCTGGAAAGGCTTGAAAGGTGGGCCCATGCCAACCTCATGAAGTTCAGCAAGGCCAAGTTCAAGGTCCTGCACCTGTGTCATGGCAATCCCATGCACAAATAGAGGCTGGGAGGAGAATGGATTGAGAACAGACCTAAGCAGAAGGACATGGGGGTGCTGGTTGATGAGAAGCTCAACGTGAGCCGGCAATCACAGAATCATAGAATGGTTTAGGTTGGAAGGGACCTTAAAGATCACCTAGTTCCAACCCCCTGCCATGGGCAGGGACACCTCCCAATATACCAGGTTTCTCAAAGCCCCATCCAACATGGCCTTGAGCACTTCCAGGGATGGGGCCTCCACAACCTCCCTGGGCAACCTGTTCCAGTGCCTCACCGCCCTCATAGTGGAAAATTTCTTTGTGGTATCTAATCTGAATCTACCCTCTTCCAGTTTGAAGCCGTTCCCGCTCGTCCTTGTCGGAACAAAAGAGAAGGCTCCGGGGAGACCCTAAGGCAGCTTTCCAGTATCTGAAAGGCACCTACAAGAAAGCTGGAGAGGGCCTTTTTACAAGGGCATGTAGTGATAGGACGAGGGGGAATGCCCCGAACAGGGCAGGAGTTCTCCCAACTCTACAGGAGACAGAGATGAGGCTCGCCCCTTTGCTGTCTGAAACATAAACCTACCAGCTGAACCAGGATGACTGTCCGCCCTCTGAAAGACAGCCTTTTTCTGCAGCCAGCTAGTCCTGCCATTGAAGCGCACAATTATGTCTCAAATATTGCTGTTAAAGCATAATTAAGAAGTTGGCATTTTGCACATAACAGAGCTTTATTTTCTTTGAAAAATCAGTCCAGGAAAACAAACAAACAAACCAAAAAAATCCACATTACTTCAACTGCAGGACTGAACAAAAGAAAACTAGGACATTGCAAATTTATAGCTGTCTGTACAACTTTCAGTCTGTTTCCTTCATGTGTGTGTTCTTATACAGTCATTAAATACATAACCAAAACTTTTATCCTTCTGTCTTTTGACTTATTTAGGGTACAGAATAAACATCTGAAGGAATAAAATCAGGGCTGCTGCGCAAACAACTGTAAATTCAGTATTCCTTATTTTTAAGTGTCAAACACTCAAATGTTTAATTTCAATATTCAGTTTTTCAGAATGCAATAATAGTTATTATGTCCTGCCTTTTTCCTTAATCATCCTCTTTTTTCCCTTCTTTTTTTTAATGCTATTGCTACCCAGGTAAAAGTATCACTCACGACCATCAAATTGAACTCTCTAAAATTACAGGTATACAGTATACAATACTATGTAATCCTGTGAATAAATACATGAATTCTGATCTTAAAACTGCTTTTGAGTTTTAGTTACCATGACTTCTACTAGGAAGTTATTTCCAAAGCTTACTTCTCTGATGGCTACACAAAGCCATTTCCAATTTCCAACCTACATTTATTCACAGCGAGCTTACAAATCTTGCTCGTGGTACAACTGTGTTGCTTATATCTTAAAATAACTCTATTTATTTTCAGTGTTTACCCCTTGAGATGACAACAAAATTAATTCCCTGCCTTGGCATTATTCTTCTAGTCTGAGCAGGCCAACCTCTCTTATTTCCCCACTGTAAGATAAAAGCTCTGTTGCTCTAATCCTTCTGTTGGTCCTTCTCTGCGTTTATTCTGCTTGAAATTCAGATTTGTACAGCGTATTCTGGATGACAAATTATATGTGTCTTCTAAGGCAGTGTTAATATTCCCTAATCTCTGCTGAAAATTTTTCACCTGATACAGACTAGGATCGCACTGGCATTTTTCGAGTCCCCATTTAGAAGACAGAGCTCCTGCCTTTCTTTCTGGTGAACTTTTTACTCCTGACAGTCCAGTCCTCAAGATCTTCCCATTTACTTTTCTTGAGACGCTTCTGTTATAACTGTGTCTTATGACTTTATGGCCACTCTAAGTGTAATCAGCACACTCTGACTTTATGCATCAATGTCACTATTAAAGATGTAAAGTAAATCTGATCCCAAAGACTGAACTTGAGAAACTTCCAGCTCAACAGTGAAGTCTGATATTGCCTCCTCGTCAGTCATGTCTTTGGCCATCTCAGTTTGCATACTGATGTTCATCCTCTCTCTAGTTTAATTGTACTTACCTAGAATATACTATTACTAAAAACAGTGAAAGGTGTATTTACAAATTTTTCACTCTACATAACTGTGAGAACAGTATATATGAAATGAAAAACCGCCCTATGTATCTGGGAGGACAGGAGTTCACACACACTCCTTCCTCCCTGCACCTATATAACCTATCTTAGCTGACTGATCCAAAACCAGGGATAAATGTGCAGGAAGGAACCATATAAAGTCTGGTTTTACATTTACTCACTATGATGTAGACCAGAAGTAAATACATGGATGTTAAAAAAAATATACTGATATAAAACCAGTGCAGGCTAGACAAGGCATAGGTCCGTAACAAATCTTAAAAATAATTATGACAATTTCTGTATTTCAGCTACTGAAATCACTAGAGTAGCAATTTATCTTACTTGTTCTGTCATATGACTCATGACACGTATGTGCAATTTCAGCTCCAAGCTGCAAATAATGTCCAGCTTTATCATCTCTGGAACCATCTGCTCCAAGGGCAAACATTCCCCCTGCGAAACAGGTCAAATGGCCCATCTTTCTTTCAAGGTGCCCATTCTTCCACTCCCCGATGAAGGTCAGTCCTCCATTGGACTTTCTGATGAGATGTTTTTCTATGGCCTACAAGAAGATTAAGAGAGCTTTCAAATACTGTTTCATACGCAAGTTTTACATACTAACTCTTCTTCAAAGAATAAGATACCGTTTTCAAAACAAAAAGAATTTTCTTCTTTTGCCAAATTCACTTCTGAGCACTACAGGCACAAACAGTTATAAAAATGTAATTTCAGTGCACAGAAAAAAATACCCTAACTGCTAAATGATGCTAATGAGATCGATCATAGGAAAATCACAACGTAGATAACACGGCACTTTTAGCAGAGAAGTCAGTACATATTTTGTGGCTCAAACAACGTTAGTCTACCTGTTAACTCGGAGAAGGAACTATTTGTTCTGCTGTACAGTCTGTGTGTTTTCGGAAAATAGATGCATGTCAGATACTTTTGGTCAGCAACATATGTAAAGGCAGCACCTCAGTCAACCTTTAATAGGAAGTGACAGGAATGCTCCAGCCACCTTCTAGCTGCTTCCCCACAGCAGCTTTCTGATCGCACATGATCAAAGGACGGGTGAGGGTTAGAGCAGCTGTTCGCAGAAAACATTATTATTTTACAGGCAAGGTAACTGATGCTTTTTCTTTGCACGTTTGTACCAATCTATGTTGTTGCTTGTGATTTATAAATGGTATTCTTCTGGTAGCAGGAAAGAGAATAGCTGACCTAACTTTCCGAATTTTGCAAACTACACGGAACAACTCATTTACTTCAGCCTCTTTCAGAGAGGTTCACAACCCCCACCAATCTATTGCAGTACTTACTATCTTTAGCATTAGACAGTCTTTCTTGTAACTAGAATCTTGTTACAGTTTGAGTCCTATAACTATGAAGACAATTATCTTCTTTACCATGGAGACATTATGCCTATCTTCTTTCCAGAAATCTCTTTTGTATTTACACACATAACCCTTTGATGGGTTTACAACTTCCTACAAAGTGCATGACCTGTGACTAGTCAGAGTACTCCGAGGCTGGATTGGAGTTGAAGGATTAAAATGTCATTAAAAAGGCATTTACTACTCTCCTTGCCATCCACAAGATCTATTACAGAAGTGAATTACTACCCCTCTCCATTACCTTTCTGGTACCTACAACAAATTACACCCCAAATGTCCATAACTGTATTTTGCACTACAACTACATATACTGAGAACACACAAGCAGACGATCCTGCATATAAGGAAAGCTGTTACCATGGATGTGGAGGTCATGTCTGCTGCACATCTACAAGTCTCCTTGCTATCTACATAGTGCAAACTATGCCGTTCACTACAATACAGATTCAAGCAATAAATACGTAGATTAATCAGCTTGCAACTTGTAATTCAGGTTTAGAAGTGGACAGTGAAAGAGCTTTTCCCTCTAAATAAAAAGTGAGACTGCCTTTTGTTTTCAACAAATAGAGGAACAAAAAGCTTCAAGCTCTTCTGTGACTGTAGTAGGTATTTCAAGTTAACTATTTCTTTTTAAGCTGATGCTTAAGTGATACAGAACTGTTAAAGCAGCTGCATTTAACCCAGCAATATTTGATAACACAGAAGTCCTCCATCCACGTACTGAAATAACACCTGACAGCCTTCCAAAGTTTTCTTCAACAAAAAACTTTTCTAAAATCAGAAGTATTGAAACTACAGTTAGACACGGCAGAATTTGTAGGATTAGGAGCCCCATCTGGGGAGGATGATAATATAAACAGTAGTCTGAAATAGTTGTGTTTCCGAATATGTATGTATTTCTGTACGGTTTTCTGAATGTGTTCTTGACCTGAGATGCTGCAGTGCTTGCAGCAACTTTTCTGGATGGTTATAGTGACATGAATCGACGCCTCAGCCATGTGGCCAGTGGAGATCTGGCAGCTCCCATACGGCCAAGGTGAATGTAGTAGCTAAAAGCCAATGCAGTGGCTTACAGGGAGAAGACTGCATCAGTTGGGCCCTGCTCCTTACTTGTACTGTGGATTGAGCCATCATTTGGATGGTGCAATTTCTCCACTGTCCTTTATTGAGCCCGTGCGTTCTGAAGGTGATGAAAGAGCTGTGCTGGTCTGCATTCCTGTTGGGTTAGCTTCTTCACTAATACCACTGGCAGATCTGAAGTTTGTGTTTATGGCAGGATCCAGCGAGAAGAACGCTGAAATAACTGACAGAGCAGAAACCGGTAAGTCTCTGACAGCTCCCAGAGTGGTTGTCTAACCATCACACAAACTGGCATTGAGAACTAGGATGATACTGTGGCTTTGGCTTCTGGGGAGCCTGATGCGGTTAACCGTACAAGCCTCATTTGTTCTGAAAGCATCTGTATAGGAAAGGTTGGATCTGCTGAAAATTCTGCCACTGAAGATAATACTAAGATCTGTAGCACTAGTTCTGCTGATTAAATCATCCTGGGCTGTGACAAAACTGACATTATGATGATCACAGGATTTTTTTGGCCACACGGTACATACAAGTTGAGGAGTCCTTTTTAAAGGAAAGCCACTTATACTATGAGGAGCAAGAAGCATTCAAGAGCATTTCCAGGGGGACAAAAATCGCTGTGGTTGGCACCAGGATAGCCAGCAAAGGCCAAATTTATATACTTCTCCATGAGTTATTCCTTCACTCTAGACTTGCTTTCAGGGTTTGACTGAAGAACGTCATCTAGATGCAATGTGGCCCTCTTTTGAACAGAGAATACATCTTCTGAACTTGAACATCGCAGTCCTGTATAAGGGGTAGTTTTTG
This sequence comes from Ibidorhyncha struthersii, assembly GCA_013398815.1. Classification (NCBI taxonomy): domain Eukaryota; kingdom Metazoa; phylum Chordata; class Aves; order Charadriiformes; family Charadriidae; genus Ibidorhyncha; species Ibidorhyncha struthersii. The sequence goes on from VZSZ01009107.1 coordinate 93,056, forward strand.
AAATCTGAAAGTCAAGTTCTGTCAGCAACTTAATTATTAAGTTCCATCTTAAAAGCTGCAAAGGAAGCATCTCCAAAAAGAAAAAAAATATGCATCCCTCTCAAAATACTTTATCATTCAGCAGCCCACTGCTTGCTAACGGTATAAAAAGGACAATTAATATTTACAGTAATTAACAAGGAACAGCCAGGCATTGCTGGGAGCACTGCCTAGCGGACAAGAAAAGCTTGAGCAGGTTGGGACAGATCTGACTTTTGTATCCTGGGCTGGGTGTCTGGGACCACAGAGCACTCCAATAAATGCTGTAAAGCAATGACATCCAGCTGGAACATGAGGAGTACACATGAACTAGAGGAAACATGTATACTTAAGGTCCCAAAGAAAAGACTTAGTTCACATCAGCTAAGAGATTAACTGATGAAGAAGCTTCCTTAGTCCATGAAACACCCAAAACAATAGCGTGAGATGTGAAAACAGAATGTCCTCTATCTGATGTTCATGCTTCCTTAGTCCATGAAACACCCAAAACAATAGCGTGAGATGTGAAAACAGAATGTCCTCTATCTGATGTCATGCTTTCTGTGATTTTTATGACTACAAAGAAAAGCATTTTCTGAGCTGTCTTGCAGCAGTACTTGCTATGTTGTAATAATCAAACACACTGCTGAATCCTTCCTTTAGCTATCTAACGCTGTGCAGTAAGAAAGAGCGAGGATCAAACTGGAGAGCCTACCAAATCAGACTACTCAAGGCAACAGATCAAAAGGAAGCTTCCCTATCCTCTGGCTGATGTGAGATGGAGAAAAAACACTTTAAACTAGACTAGCTGAGAGGTCCACACAACAACATTGAAAGGAAAATTAAGAGGGCCCACCCTCAGTACTTCTCACCACAAAAAATTCTCAAAAAGCTTCACAACTTCAGCTCTTATCACAGCTGTGAATCTGTACACTAGGACATCAAAATGAAGCGTCCCTTACAGTGGATGACTGCACTAATGTTACATAGCACGTAGAGGTCACAGATACAGAGTATGTTCATACTCTTGTCATGAATTACGTGGTAACCTGGGAAAAGCTTCACATGCCATGGTTTGGAAATCATGACATCTGAAGAACAGATGCTGTCATCTTTCTCTTAATACCTACAAGGAATGGGATATCACTGCCTACTGCAAGACATGAGAGGGAGGGTATGCTTGTTTATTTTCTGCTCTCCCCGCTGTAGCAAGCTAAGGGAGTGTGGCTGGACAGATACCTTCTTTTAGCCTGGTGGGTGCTGAGAACATTTTCAACTCCATGCTATGAGTGGGAAGAATGTATTTTACACCCTTCCTCTTCTGCTTGCATAAGTGACACAGAGGTTTTGCTCCAAGTTTTGAAAAACAAAGAGTAAGAAGTGTCAGCTATGGAGGAAGACCTATGTTATGGGCAGCAACAAAAGAATGGTAAGGGAATGGATTGAGAGCAGCCCTGAGGAAAAGGACTTGGCGGTGTCGGCGGATGAGAAGCTCAACATGAGCCGGCAATGTGCGCTCGCAGCCCAGAAGTCCAACTGTGTCCTGGGCTGCATCAAAAGAAGTGCGGCCAGCAGGTTGAGGGAGGGGATTCTGCCCCTCTACTGAGCTCTTGTGAGACCCCACCTGGAGTACTGCATCCAGCTCTGGAGCCCTCAACATAAGAAGGACATGGACCTGGTGGGGTGGGTCCAGAGGAGCGCCGCAAAGATGATCAGAGGGCTGGAGCACCTCTCCTATGAAGACAGGCTCAGAGAGTTGGGGTTGTTCAGCCTGGAGAAGAGAAGGCTCCAGGGAGACCTTATAGCAGCCTTCCAGCATCTGAAGGGCGCCTACAAGGAAGCTGGAGAGGGACTTTTTAGAAGGGCATGTAGTGATAGGACGAGGGGTAATGGCTTCAAACTGGAAGAGGGTAGATTCAGATTAGATATCAGGAAGAAATTTTCCACTATGGGTGTGGCAAGGCACAGGAACAGGTTGCCCAGGGAAGTTGTGGAGACCCCATCCCTGGAAGTGCTCAAGGCCACGTTGGATGGGGCTTTGAGCAACCTGGTATATTGGGAGGTGTCCCTGCCCATAGCAGGGAGTTGGAACTAGATGATCTTTAAGGTCCCTTCCAACCTAAACCATTCTAGGATTCTATGACTGGGGACTTAAAAATATCTTGAGATTTTAAATAAAAATGCAAAATGCAATTATGCAAAACAAATCCTATCCATTGACTCTTTGCCCACGTCTTTCAATGTCAAGTAGGACCTTTCTGTGGAAAGGGACCTGGGAGTCCTGGTGGACAACAGGATGACCATGAGCCAGCAATGTGCCCTGGCGGCCAAGAGGGCCAATGGCATCCTGGGGTGCATCAAAAGGAGTGTGGCCAGCAGGTCGAGGGAGGTCATCCTCCCCCTCTACTCTGCCCTGGTGAGGCCGCATCTGGAATACTGTGTCCAGTTCTGGGCTCCCCAGATGAAGAAGGACAGGGATCTGCTGGAGAGGGTCCAGCAAAGGGCTACAAAGATGATGAGGGGATTGGAACATCTTTCATATGAGGAGAGGCTGAGGGATTTGGGTCTCTTTAGTCTGGAGAAAAGAAGATTGAGGGGGGATCTTGTTAATGCTTTTAAATACTTGAAGGGAGGATGCCAGGGGGATGGGAGCAGTCTTTTTTCAGTGGTGCCCATTGATAGGACGAGGGGTAATGGGCACAANGGTGACCCTGCTCTGGCGGGGGGGTTGGACTAGATGATCTCCAGAGGTCCCTTCCAACCCTGACTATTCTGTGATTCTGTGATTCTGTGGATAAAGACAAACTCTGAACCAGAAGCATGTTCCACAAGGCATAAACCAGTATGGTTCGTGCAGATTCGAATGTACACAGGTGGGTTTAGCTGAGAGAAAGCTGAATAGGAACCCATGCCTGCACTGCAGGTCATATCACACATGAAGCGGAAGCAGCTCAGCTCTTTCTCCCTCCTGTCTACAGAGTGTGTTCATCTGGTCCCAAATTTGGTTTGCTGTGTCTCCATTCAGAGACACAGATTTCCCCATAGAAAACATTTGCAAGACTGGGCTTACAGTGAAGAGAATGAAAGGGAAAGTTTATTTTCTCTAATTTTAAAGTGCTCAGTTTAGGAATCAGAACAAAATATTTCAACAATAACCACAATGGATGTTAAACATTAACTGCTAAACATTTTTAAACAGGACCCAATAAAATGTATTTTAGACAATTAAAAGTACTCAGCTAACATTTTGAACTACTAACGTTGACTTTAACAAACCCTGAAAAGCTAAGTAAGTTCAAAAGAACTGGGAAATAGCTGATGCTTTAACAGTATTTTAAAAGGTTAAAAGAACTATCATGTAAAATTAATGATGTGGTTTCAAAAAGAAATGTTTGATTGACAAGTGCATGCTGATATTACGAATATTAGGAATTTCAGGAATTTCCTTGGAATTGTACAAAATATTAATCCTAAACAAATTCAAGGCAGCACATGTGAATCATTTAAAAGTTGGCTTGCTAAAACAGTTTAAACTAAACCAAAAAATCGTGAAAAATCCTCATCCCATGAAGATTCTGCAAAGATACTTCTTTTCAATGCTAGGCAGCACTTCTACCAATGATTTGCAAGAAACAAATGCTAAAATGAATTTGCAGATGGCACAAATTGATGGAGCTATAGATAGTGATAAAAGAAAAGTCAAGTCCTGTAAAATCATTCAGAACAGGTGACAAAATGGGGTTTGCCTGAACAACTGTGTTTTAATAGAGTTAAGCATAAGGTCACACATTGAGGAATCCAGAATGTAAATGGCAGTAGAAGGAAAGCAGTAAATCAAAAGGACTATAACCAACTTCAGAGTAAAACCAACTGGAAAGTGGATGAAAGCGTGAGGCAAAGGTTAAGAGTGCAAACACAGCTCTTGGCTAGATGAAGAGGAAAATACTGATAAGAAATCAGGCAATGACATGTGAGAAGACCCATTACATTCTTGTGTCCATACTGAAGACCACTGGAAAATACTTAGAAAAACGCTTAAGAAAGAATTCTTAAGAAAGAATTCAAAGCCTGTTGTATATTGTGAGACTAAAGAAAATCATGCATTTCTCCTTCAAGAGAGAATGCCCATCGTACCTTTGTTAGTAACCAGCTACATGATGCAGAGAACCCTTTAAAACAACGTAGGGAAGAGAAAAGGTCAAGTAGCTGAAAGCCAAATGTAATCAAATTCAGGTCAGGAATAAGACATATTACAGCTTCAAAGCAATTTCAGACTAGAACTTTTCATTATATATCTTTTAAAATGTGAATTTTGAGAAGTCCAAGAACAGGCATTTTGCTTTAGGAGCCTGACTAAGGTTTAAACTAAGGTTTAAAAGCTTATGTTGAAAGAAACACAGTACGCACAGAGCATGCAACAAGTTAGGTACCAAGCACATATCTGCACTTGGACAAGGCTACAGGGTCCCTGCTGCTGTTGGTACCACAGCTGACTGGACTAAAACTAGCTTGGTTACTACTCCCTACATGTCTAAACTATAGCACAGGCATGTTGGCATATATGGGCACAAGTGAGCCTGATGAAAAGAGATGCCTGTGTAAAGGGAAACTTAAAAAGTTAATTGCTTGGCAGCATAAAGCTCCGGGCCACCACAAAAAGGCCCCCACCCCAAATCCCGCTGAACCACCCTGCAGTACTGCTCTGTTTGGGCAAGCACTGCTTATCTGTGAGAGGGAGCAAGACCGAATCACAAAAGAACTATAGAACAAGGAATACACATGAACTACATTTTACAAGATAAATATGGAATATAACATTTAAATGTTTTAGGAAATAATTTTAAGACTAAAACAGTTCAGGACTTCAACTCCTAGAATGATCCTGAACACTGGATAAAAATGACTTGGTTGTTCTGAAGGTTGTAGAGAGATGGGGACTGACCTCTTCTCCCTGGTGACAAGTGATAGGACAAGAGGAAATGGGTTCAAGTTAAGCCAGGGGAGGTTTAGGTTGGATATTAGGAGAAATTTTTTCACTGAAAGGGTTATCCAGCATTGGAATAGGCTGCCCAGGGAGGGGGTGGATTCGCCATCCCTGGAGGGGTTTGAAAAAGGGCAGACGTGGTACTTGGGGATATGGTTTAGAAGCGGTTTCGTCAGGTTAGGTTAATGGTTGGACTCGATGATCTTAAAGGTCCCTTCCAACCTTAACAATTCTACGATTCTGCACACATCCTGGGGTTGTTAGATCTCTGTCTAATAAACTATAGCTTGGGCTTTTATATTATACCATTTTGGACAAGCTGGTTATTTTTAGCACAATAATCTGCATCAGATGTATTCCACAATAATACTTTTTAAACTCCTCAGAGTGAAAGCTAGTATTATTCATCACTTGATTTCTTAAAACTTATATAATCAAAAGAAGTCCTGTGGTTTAAGTTTTTTTTAATCATTAAAGATGGTTTTTAAGTTCCACTGTATTGGAAAACTCAATGAATTATAATCACCTCAATTGCATCGTCGTACATTTTCCTTGCCTCCGTGTCCATCTTGTCTGACATAAGCCAGGCTTTCAATAAATATTCATAAAAACTGTCTCCCAGCCCGCCCACGGATGTGTGATCTGTAGGAGGGAAAAAGGAAAAAAAAAAAAAGTTGAAGTTCTTACATAATAGCACCTTAAATTTATTCAAAATATAAACTTATGTTTTTAAGGTCTACCGTCTTAGAATTATCAATATTTTAAGCCTGTTTAGCAGGACAAAGCTGCACTGTATCCCCTATCCCCTCCAAAATTAACTTCATAGGTGTGGAAGCTGCTGTATGCGTTCACTGTTTGTCATTGTGCACAGGCTATCCCTCACATCAAAATGTAATTTAACTTCTGTTTTTACTTCATTCCACAGAACCTAACTGTTTTGCTGCTAGGGTTTGGGATTTTTTAATTTTTTTTTTTTTTTTACTATCTATAAAAAAGTATATATAAAAAAACCCCGTAAGATCTCTGTATCCAGGATGCAACCAGGTCATGTGTCTGGCTCTAAACTGCCACGCACTACAGAGAATCCAATCTTTCCAGGAGATTTTTATTTCCAGCAAGGTAGTTACTTAACAGACTATTGAATTTCTCAAAGCAAGTGTTCTTACTTAAATTCTTTCAGTCAAAAGGGAGGCAAATTGCCTTTGCCCTGCTACAACACAAGCCCCGCTGTGTGCCGCCGTGCCGTGCAGAGCCACGCCGCGTGCCACAGGGTAAGGCTGCCTGGCTGTTAAAATCCTCCACCACATAAACTGGACCTCCTAACACACAGATTTCTTTTTTCTCACCTTTTTTTTTTTTTTTTTTCCTTGCAGAGGTTGCCTTTCACAAGTAGCGTCGTTGCTGTTCTGTGCTGACAGACCACATGAGGACTACCTACGATTCTCTTCGGGTGAACTATCATACATCCCCACAAAAAGCCTACTGATCTGACTCAGTCTTGGAGCTCCTGTTCCAACCACCGTAAGCACTCCCTCAGCACACCCTTCATTCAAAAGCAGTACAGTCTATGAGATTTAACAAGCGACTCCAACCACCGCAGAACTTAACCTTTTCTTTCCCAACGTTACAGCCCCCAAAATGCTAGCACAAAACCAATCTTAGTCCGCTGAAGCTAGGTGAAGGAAACGTTTAAGACCAACTTTGTCATAATGCCAGGAATTCACTGCCCGAAGCGTGGCTGTTACGGTCATGCAAGTTCCCTTTTACTGGGTGAAATAAAGAAAAGATACGATACTTCCTTTTACGAAGTACCTCAAAAAAGTGGTATTATTCACAGTCTTTCTGGGATAAAGGTGCAAAAGAGAGGTTGGCGCTCTCCTCTATTTTTTTTTATTCCTCCAAGCACTGTCCTGCCCCAGCATGTCTGCTTGTCTCTGAAGGTGCAAATAGGAGGTTAGCGCTCGTAGACGCTTCTATCCTAACTCCTTCAGCTGTCTCTTGACTCCTCTGCTACTTACCAATGGATTTCCAAACGAAGGAACAAGTGGAAAGCCTGCAGCTTTCCCATTTGGTTTCAGGTTGTGAATTTGGAGGAAATAACTTCATGCCTTTCTCTTGTATCTCAGTATCTCCTAGACAGCCTTTTCACACCCAGCTAACTCAGTGACTTAACTACAAACAATGAGTTTTCCTAACTTTTCTAGCTCTGAGTTGTAAGAAGGCATTCAGGTCACGAGTCACTTTCTTCCAGAAATGCAAGGGCTAGAAATTACTCCTTCAATGCACAATTACGTTCTCAAGTAGAGACAAGCACTAAGTGTCTATGGTTTCCAGAAAAAAAATAAACAAACCATCCCAAGACTTCAAAGCTACGCCTCATGTGAGTATTACTCAGGGATTGTCTTCACAAAAGATACAGTTTAAAACGACTTCTGTTAAGCTGCTGCCTCCTCCCCAGCTGAGCCGTCACCTGAGTCAGCACTGCTCCTCTGCCAGATTTCTTTCACAGGTGCACTCAGTCCCCAAACAGGACAGGGTTGGCTGAGGATGTCTCAGCAGTGTTCGTCTGGTAGCAGCTCCAGCTAGGTTCGGGGCAGGGAAGAGCAGGAAGAGGAGTGGGAGAGGTTTATTTCAGAGAAATAAAACAGAGAAATCCACCTTCCAGGTGAGTTTCCAAAGTCAATTATCAGAAACACACTCCGTTTCACATCTACTTCTTCGGGCAGTCATTGGAGAACTGTCTTTCTCTCCTGTCAGCAGCAATCTCCTCCTCCTCCACATTGCTTCTTGTCTTAGGTGGAAGTTCAGGGAACGCAGGAACCATTGGGACACACAGCACTCGGCGCCATCCCCTAAGCAGCCTTTTTTACACCTTCTTCAGAGAACAGAGCTGCGCGAGACACAGATCCTCCTCCCACTCAGCGAGTGAGAAGCAAACACGGTACAGCTAAGGACTTCTGAGGGCCTCACAGCTCCTAGCAGCAGCGTTTTCTTTATTCCCATTTCGCATACCTCACTCCAACTCTGAACTACTATAGGAGTTTTCAAGGCTCCTCTCTCATTAAACACTGCGCTCCACCACTCCCCAGCTGATGCCCTTCACAGATGGACCAGAGGGTAGACCTGTCAGAAAGAGCAAACATTCTGTTCCTTCTTTTCAGCAGCAGGAAAGGGAGAGATGAAATATTTTTGCTGGTCGCATATGGTAAGACATCACGGACAGAGATGCTTCACACAGGAGGGAAGCAGTACTTCAGGGGAGCTGACTGCACTGAGATACAGCTGTCTTTATTTTCCTGACCCCTCCCCGTCTGCAAAAAATACCAGAAAGAGGGCGAAAGGAGGGCCACCGCAGCAGCTGAGCTGAGGTTTAAGCACAGCAAGTTTTCCAACTTCTGCAGCTGCATTCACTGCACCCCGGGCAAGATCTTCTTCAGGTCTTCTAGTGTCAGAAGGTGTTGCTAAAGCAGAATTTGCTGCATTTTGTGTAAGAACTATAACTAAAAGTGACTGAAAATTAAAGCACTTCTTGCCATGATTGCAGGACTTTGACGACTTGCTCTCACCCAGAGCGGAAATGCAAAAGAAGTATTTTTCAAGATTCCTTAGCTAGCGAAAACTGTAGATTTGGGCCATCGTACACTATTCTCTCCAATAAACAAAGCTTCCGACACACACTTATCATGAGAAGGTCCATGGTGGTGATCACTCTCTCCTGCTATTTAAGCTACAGCTCAGATGGATTCACAGATTTAATTCAGCTCAACTCAAAATATTTTGCTCATAAAAATGTTCTGCACATAAAATATTTTAAAGTTTTCCAATCAGCCCTAACCTTGCGTGTCAATCCAGAGTACTAAAAAGAACCACTCGTGATTAGAATAACCAAGTTTACAATACCGTCTTGGCACTGGGTAAACTTCACAGCTGTCTACTGGAGAGAAGTATTGTGTTTCAAGATGTTCGTCAGTGTTTTGCAAATTTAAAAATTGGTTTCATTTTTCACATATTTGATCTATAGGAACTTTTTAATTCACTCTATTTCATTTAAAGGTTTTTACTGCGAAGAAGTATTTCACAGTGAAATCCTGAAGTAAAATTCTTCCCAGCTAAAGACAAATACAGCAAAGAGAACAGACGTACGAGGGCATATCAAATATGGCAGAAGCCACATATTCTGTTCATTAACATGTATGTGTTTTTAGAACACTCATTTCTTCCAATCGAGACAAATTAAGATATTTTTTCATTCCCCATTTTTTCAAGTGTGGGCCCGGATGACTGGGTAAACATGAAGGGATTACAGTCAATGATTTCATGGGAGTTTTCTTTTAAATTAAAAGACACAGTAGCTGCAGTTGCAAAGAGTACCTTCGATTATTGAAACCAAAAGCAATTACAAAAAGCACAGTATTTTTTCTGGTTTATCACACAGTTGCATATTGTGTGCAAATCTATGCAGTCAGTCTGTTTGTGGGCTTCCTCCTTGACAGAAAAAGACAAAATCTTAACAGAAAGACAAAGATATTTACAGTTTATAGCAACGTTTTTGCTCAGATACTTCAAGAGATTTACATCCTGGTAAATATTGGCATTTTTCTTCTTAATAAACAGCATGCAATTGAAAAAAAAAACCCAATCCATTTCATAGCAATATTTTAATGAGTTTTTAATTTATTGATGAAAGTATATCTATATTTAGTCAACTATTGTGTCTCCGCTAATGCTACAAAAGTCCCATCCACCTCTTTCCCACAGGCTGAGCGGAGGACCTTCTTTTAAATTCTCACACCATCATTACCTAACATTTCTAAAGCTAGTTTCACTCGAAATGAACGTATTCGTATCAGCAATCCATTAGCTTACTGCTGAAACAGCCTCCTCTGATGAGAACGAGAACAATTATTTCACAGCAAACCGCAGGAACGCATAGGAGGTCAGAAAGGAGCGTACATGCTGTCTCTAACTGAAATGACAATGAACCTCAGCTTGAGATAGGAGGGAGAGTCTGTAGCGCTCCGGTGATTTGTTCTCTGCAAGTGAAATTGTTTCTTTACAAATCTGGGGAGAGACAAACTTGTTTTTTCTCAGCTAGCTCTCCAGGGCACAGGCAGTGGGGTTCCCCCTCCTCAGTCACAGCTGAGGCACTGGGACGGATCTGACTTTCAAATACTTGAAGGGAGGATGCCAGGGGGATGGGAGCAGTCTTTTTTCAGTGGTGCCCATTGATAGGACGAGGGGTAACCGGCACAAACTTGAACATAGGAAGTTCCATCTTAACATGAGGAGGAACTTCTTTACTTTGAGGGTGGTGGAGCACTGGAAGAGGCTGCCCAGAGAGGTTGTGGAGTCTCCCACTCTGGAGACATTCAAAACCCGCCTGGACGCCGTCCTGTGCAACCTGTTGTAGGTAACCCTGCTCTGGCGGGGGGGTTGGACTAGATGATCTCCAGAGGTCCCTTCCAACCCTGACTATTCTGTGATTTTGTGATTCTGTGACTGTTCCTCCTCTCCGCGACTGATTTTTGGGGGGACGGTAGCAGATAACACAGATACTAGGCATTCACGTAGCTCATTCTCCTTTCTTGTGCCCAGATCTACCTAACGGCTGTAAATAAATTCCTCCACAGCAAGACAGTTTCTAAATGAATGGCAGTGGTTCCCAAGAATACAGTTATGACAGCAGACTGCAACTTACAAACATGTGCCACCTCCTTTTGTTTACAAAGGAGTCTTTACAAGTCTGGTTCAGTGAACAACAACATACTTTCCACAACAACTGAAACCGCCCTAAAGATAACATTAATAACAGAACCTGCTCTAATGAAGGTCTACCTGCTCTCTAGAGCAAACCGAAGATGCGTAAATTATTTTTAAGCAGATGGCTTTAAGTAGTTAACAGCAGCTTAATGAGGCAAATTAAAAACAGTTCATGATTTGCTAAACCCTCTCTGCTTTGTGCCTTAATTGTTCAATTGTCATCTCTCGGCAATGAGCAAAGAAGCCTGGCGTTGTTTTAAAAGCAGCAGATTATGCCAGAACCCATGCAGCAGTCACAACACCTGAGGGTGAGCAGGTGGGCAGTGAGCCACTGCCCCTTCCTGACCCCAGGGTACGTCCTCCCGGCCCTCCTTTGCGTCCGTAAAGCTTACCCGTCACTTACCGCGCACGGAATTAAAAAGATGAAATAAAATGCTGAGCAGAAGTACGTTTAGCAGGCACAGGCTGCCGTGTTGAAAAGCAGTGTGGTGAGATAGCATTTTGGCAGCACATAAGCACAAGCAGGAGATGAGGATCAACTATGCCGACAGTATTTTTAATTCATGAATTTGCAGCTCTAACACTGATTTAACATTTTAAAGTACAGACAGCTAGAGAACCAAGCAAAGAATTAGAAATCTGGCAATATGTAAAAGAAACTCAAGTCTTAGAACTGGAATTGTTCGTTATGACTCTAAAGTAAAGGAAAACTAACTTAAACCTGCCTACAGTGCTATATCCAAGAGACTGGAAACAGCAAGATGAACAACCTCCTGGTTCATTTCAACCATTTGAAGACTAGTACAGAACTACTTTATAACAAAAGAACAATATAGTAAAAGGGAGGCTGATCTTCCTTAAGGACCACAAACACTGTATCTTTGAGAAAGCGCTATTGTAGTATGTCAGAAAAGTGACCGGGAGGCAGTAGCAAAGTGATTAAGCTAATATTAAATTTCATTAAGAAATCCACACACCCCATCACCACTAGTTGTTCTGGGTACCAACTGGCCTTACACTGCAGAAGCCCGTGTAGGAAACTTTTGAAGAAGTTGCTTTCCCGTTTGTCTTCAGAGTGGCTCTGATTAAATTTCAGCTCAATCTTTACTTCATGTAGTTGGGCTTACTGCCCCTCAGCTGCTCTAAATAGGTGCAAGCTCCCGTTCTAATCCTTTAATCCAGAAAGCTGAGGCCCTGGAAATTGCAGCTGCTGCAATTCACAGTGGAAATTCAACCTAAGGATGTCATAAGCCATAGTGGATGGCTTAAAAGTGCAAACACTTGTAAATTAACTGCAGCAGAGGCAGCCCTGATAAAAGGAGGTGGAGGTGCAATTTTTAGTCAGCTATGAATCATTTATCACTGAGGAACACGTTACCAGCGTAAGAATTTTCCTGAAAACATGCAGGTTGTCACATAACAGAACTACATTCAAAGAACAGTTAAGGTTGTAAAGCCAAGAATTTATAAGTCAGGAGACAGCTGAACCGCCATTGCTTCCCATTCTGTGGTCTGGTGTCACAAGGGGTTCAAGCAACAAGAAAAACCCAGCTCAGCTCCTCCCAACCCGGGGATGCGCGATCACGCCTGCTCAGCACACACAACTCTAGAGAATGCAGCAGCTAAATACTCCATATGGAGAAAGCAGACGTGAGTATTTTCCAAAGGCTTGAAAAAATATGGATGTTTTTTTGTTTCTTAACTGTACACTTAGAAAAAAGAAACTTTAATCTGGGTAGAATCACATTCCACCTCGAACTTCATTTAGAAATGGCTGAAGCATTTTTGTCAAAGCTGTTTAAAAAAACCCAACAAAACAGCTTGAGGCAGACAGAAAATTCCAGTTGGAAGAGTTGAAGTTTGGCAGCTACAACTGAGAACACAATCACTTAATGGAAAGCGTTGAGCGATCTTAACTCTAAGTGCTACCACTTTCTTGTATAATAAAATTAAGCAAAATGACTTCCTAGAACTGTACTGATTATCAAACTAAAGATTAAAATTTTCAAACTTGCACAATTCAGGTGTGTGCAAAGACAACAGAAATAATTTGAAACAGACCAGCAAGTACAAGTAGCCCAACTAATACATATATTTAGGTAACTCACGTTGTTCGAACCAAAATGCATCTTCAAATTGAAGGTAATTTATGATTCTGTAATGTCACAGGAGTATCCTAATTTGGTATCTTGCAACAGGCTCTCTTTTTACACTCAGGAATTCACAGCTGGAACAAATATTTTCCTTTTTGTATTCAAACTTCCCTGAAACTTCAAAACATTCCAGCTATTATTTTTAATTCTGGAAAGATTTAGGTCATCTTTCAGAAGACACGTTCATGAATTAAAGACCGATCAACTAAATGCATCAAGTCCACATGCAAAAATTAAAAATGCGTTAGACGATTACATTGGTGCTTTTAATTGAAACGTAAAGTTGTGCTTTATCACCTGGAGTTGGCTTTTCCAGATTATTACACTCACCAACAGAATCGCCTGAACGAAGCACACCTGCCTCTGCCAAGTTTGGAGTCAGTGTAAATCCCACCTGCGCTGGTAGCTTTAAGTAAGCTGCTGGAATTTGCAGTGGATTGATGGGAAGTCAGGTACGTGTTTACCTCTGATGACTTTTTTAACCCGACAGGGTGGCTGTGAAAAAGCAGCCAAGGGGTGGTAACACCTTCTGCTACAACCAACACTGCTCGAGGTATGCGCTCACAACCCAAATTTCAGTATAACCTCAGAATAACCCTTTTCAGTAAGAGTTTCTACATAGGGGGATTGACAAGCTCCTAATGTCATTACAACCTTTAGTTTATTCACCTTAGTCTTCTTATGAGATCTCCACTCTCTTCTCACAGATTAAAAACAAGAAAATGGGAGAGAAAGCCGTTGTTAGATAAGATCTAGCCCAACGCCCGTCTACGCAAAATTAGCTGGCAAAACCACTGTCAACAACTTCGCCCTCTCCCTTCAAGTTGTATCAAGACCATAGCAGTTTACATACGTATATATGTATGTGTGTATATATATAACAAATAAATGCTGACAGTCAAAAGAGATTCAAAGAAGCAACGAAAGACACTCCCTTTTTTTGATGTACTTATGGATTATACCACATACAATATAAATCCAGGCTACTCTGCATGTTTCTTTCTCCTAGACTTGTATCTACGTATCTCTTATTTTTCTTCTTATGACATATGCCTGAAATTGCGCACTCAGCTAACTGAGGTTTTGGTCACTGCGTAGCTGCTGGGAAATTGTGCTGATTCTAAGACTTACTCAGTCCATGCTCTATGACTGAGACTGAGTTGCCACACCCTAAATTTGGGCTGCATTCATCACTATCCCTCTCTTGTTTTTGACCATATAGGTCAAAAAGTGCTCCAGCGCGATCTGCAATCAGAGATCAGCTCTGTCTTCACACAGATCTCTAAAACGAGACGGTATGTTAGCCTGCTGCTACAGGACAGTCCAGCTCCCAGGGGAACTTCACGATTAAATGAACCCATCAGGAAAATGCATTCCATGTCCACTGAACAAAACTATAGACCCTCTCCCCTCAATGTCACCAAACTGGAAATGTTTCTCACACGACCACCAGAAGGTACCTCTTCACACATAACTCAGAATATGAAGCCTCACATACCAAAGACAGAATGAAAAGAAATTTAACTATTATATGTCACCTGAAATCTACTAGTGGAATATGAACAGCTTGAGGCACAGCCTCCAACAAATAAGTGATAAAGAAGGAAGAAAATAAAAACAAGTAGCTGTAATAAGGCTGTAACAAGTTTGTAATTGGACTTTGATAGGCTTCCCTTTGAGAGGAAATGAGTAAGTCAAGAGCAGTTCAATAATACAGTTTAATTGTATAGAGACCCCAGTACAAATCAATTATTAAAGAAATAACTAGGTTCCATGGAGCTCAAACTTGAAAAACTCACAGAGCATGTGCCAAAGGATACCTTTTTAGTCCCCAGTCATTTTAAGTTAGCTGTCTTCAAAGCCAACAATTTAAACTCCCGAGAGTATCAGGTGGTACCCTAAGACGTGTCAGACTCTGTTAATACAGATTCATTTACTGAATTTACAGTCAGGAAAATAAATGTTAAAGCTGTTGTGGGACAGATTTCAAATCCTAGATATTGATGCACTCCCCACCACGACCATGCTCTAAAAGTACAGTTTGGTGGTACAGCAAAAATAAAAATTTCATCTCTTTCTACAGCAATGCATGCAAGCACGTTCAAAACCCCGTTACATCATATCCAAATCCTGTATTTGGGAATTATTTATCGACACCCCCTTTCAAATGCATAATTCATATACACGTTTAACCCTCCCATAACACTAGAATCTTTAACGTGCTAAACAAAGCTTTTATTTGCCTAGCTTCTTCAGCAGCTCGCTCAACGGACCAGCAAAACGTCTTAACATTGTAGACTTAAAAAAGTATATTCCCTGTAACACACAGGTCTGCTATATTTCATGAAAAGAAAGTTTTAACAGATTAACTTGCTCTTAGTTTCCAATGAATAACCAAATTTGAATGCAGCCATTTCTTGGAACACAGATAATTACATTTGTACGTGGTTATAAAGCAAAAGGGCAAGGGGAATTCCCTATCAGAGATTACATAGATTATTTTCTATTCAAAACACATGCACGCTCCTAAGTACAGAACAAGACAGAATATTTTGGAGAGAAAAATTAAGGACATCTGCCAAGACAGCAAAGAAAATTAAACAGCAGAGAACCACCCCCACCTCCTCATCTGCAACTGATACACGCGTGCCTACTGCTGAAGTCTAGAAATCATGTCGTATTTTTATTTGTTCATAACGTACTCAACTGAAAGCAGATTGGAAATAAAAAACTCAACCACAATAAATGCCTGCATTAATCTCCAAGCTAACCATTGCATAGATCACATATCTCCAGTTCTGTAACTGACGTTCCAACCACAAATCAAAAAAGAAATTTACTTGCTAAATCAAATAAATGTGCAAAGAAGAAGTCAGGCTGGGAACTACTTCTGCAATAGATAAAATTAATTATTTTAATCCTGCACCATTTCTATTTAAGAGAGAGAAAATCTTTTCCTTATGCCAAAAGGGGGGAAAAAAAAAAATCACTCAAGAATTAAAGCATTAGAAATTATTATTCACAAGTCCAAACTGAAGGTCATTATCTGAAAAGTTTTGTAAAATACTTTTTTTGGAAATTACAAGCTTACTTGACTCAATTCCCTTCACTTTCTTTTAGGTTCTGGATGTTTTGCCAGAACTTGACATTTCATTTCATGATTTGATTTTTCATGACTCTTGGCGTTGCTGGTTTTTAGGGTTGTCTAGAGCACGTAGGTGTATCAACAGGTATCATTTAAGAGATTACTTCTGCTAAACAAAGCATCTAGCAAATAAACAAACAACGGGGGGGGGGGAGAAAATGCAAAGTACCTTCATAGTTAAAGGAGGACACTAGCAGCTTTAGCTGGCAAAGACAGGAATTTTCCAACACTAGCATCTTCCTCACTACCTATACCCAGACTATCAACCCGTTAATTTATGCTAATTTGTATTTTTATCTGAAATATTTATCTGCAATATTTCCTTATTCTTTTGAAAGACCACTCCACTTTTCAGTATTATTCACTTCACCTTGCAATCTGCAAGGGTTTTAAGCTCCCAGAGGTAGATGTAAAGACTGAAAGGGTTTCTTGCTTATTTTTAACAACAAAAGCCCCGATAATAGAAATCCAAAGAGTGAATTATCAATCTCTGCAGCACCTTTGAAAGTTTGCATTCAGGAGAGCCACTCTTCCTATATGTTAGGTAGGGCTCACACTGCCAGGACAGCATCCTTCAGGTGACACGGTGATTATTCTCAGTATTAGCACTCTGATGCCTGGGGACATGCAGAATGTGAGAGCATCTTCTTCATCAAGTTAGCTGGTTAAAGACTATTCGGTATAAAAGAAATAACAAATGACGAGGAAATGGGTAAATTAAACACACAGACATTAACGAGCAGGTGGTAACAGACAGTAACACAGACCAGAACTCTTCAGCTACTGATTGACAGAGAGAGCCTCCAAGAGCCAACCTGAACTTTGTCACTGATAAGAAGGGGGAAACATGGTTGTCATGAGCGTTGTGAAGTATTTGAGGGGACTTGCAGGACTGCAAATGGTTTAAGGAATGGCAGGAAAGCGCCTGTGGCTTTAGATAAAACTTACTACAAGTTATTTAGGGGAAGGGCCGAAGGGAGGGAAAGGAAAGGATCAGGGTGGATTGGGGTGGAACGAGCAAGGGAAAAATGGAGAGGAGGTGGGTTAAGAGGGCCTGGTTGCATGTAAAAAGGCTGCTGATCAACACGCTTGTCCGAGCCCCGCACCCTACCAGCACAGTCTGCCTTATCTTCTTATTAAATCCGGTATTTTTTGCCTGTAACCCCATGTTGCTATCCTATGTGTGTCAACAAGGTGTACACATCAGCAGCCGCAGAAGAGGCCATGGGTCACAGAGCCTGCAGGTCTAGCTGCCAGCACCTGGGGAGACTGGCACGCAAGAGAGGTCTGGGTGCCAGTAACTGGATGCACTGGGATGTGTGTTGCAAGGTCGGTGTGCCAGCAACTGGAGAGAGGGGCTACAGGTCACAGGGGCCTGTAGGTCTGGGTGCCAGCAGCTGGAGAAAATAACGGGTACGGCTGCCAACTGGGAAGACCTGCACGTGTCTGTTTTTCCCAGTGAATTTAATCCTGAGTGCATGTGCGTACACAGAATTCATTAGCAAACTTCAGGCTGGATGAGCTGGTGAGTAGGAGGAGACCTCCATCTGAAATGACCCAAGCTCTGAGCCGATGGCTGCGTGGTCCAGGGTTCAAGGACAGGTATTGGGCAGACTGGGAGTCTTTGCTAATATTTGAAGGATCCGTGAGCGCGAGGGTGCTTGTGAAGAGTGTGTGAGTGCATCCATCTATTTGACAGTGAACACAGGAGGAGCAGCAAGCCCTGGCTACCCGTACGTACGTTTTATGTGAGTTGTGCCAGCAAAGGCTGTCGGTGGCAGTCTGCGTGGGCAGCCGCATTGATGTCGTTTTAGTGTGTGCACGCACCTCTCTAGGACACGTCCTCGGCCTCGCTACTGGCCAAACCTGCAAATGGGAACAGCAGCAGCCACATCCATTGGACTGGGACGGAGATGCCTGTACCTGGCTGGACTTCAATAGCTGGGAAACAGGAATTCCCAGGTCTCAGACTGCGCTGGACGCAGTGGCTTTCTTAGTGTCTTTAACAAAGTGCACTGCAAACATTTAGATGAAATTAATTTTCAATTTCCCTTTAAATACTGACAAATAAATACAGATGGTGCTATGTATTTGCTAAAATGTCATATCACAAATTAAAATAGATAGGGTGTATTACTCATGGTTTGTGTATTACCTGCAAGAGTTTAAATGAAGCAGTTCAGTTAATTACCTAGCTCAGCCCAAGAGCATTGGACTAAACCCAGCTGTACAGTCAGGCATGAAAATTTAGGAATATTCACCCAATATTTGCACTGATTTAATGACAGTAATTTTAAGTTGTTTTTATTGCTTTCCCCACATGTGAAAATGGCACCATTTTAACGGAAGTGTAAATCCAATCCAATCAAACTAAATCCACAGAAGGCTTTTCTAAATAGTATTTTTAAATTAAAAGTGTGCTCGGTTTGGTTTAATTTAAGCATTTAGTGTTAAAAGTGAAAGACCACCTGAAGAAACTTGAAATATGCACAACCACAAAGAAATTTGCTTTGGTTTATTTAAAGGCTGGTCTGCAGCACAAACAATTGGGAAACAGAAGATATAAATTTCTCCCATTCAGCCACCTTGGTTGCACCTCTACTTTGTAGTAACAGATGCGGGGAACTGCAAGACAGTGAGAACATCCCCTTAAGGTGCTAAGGCAGCGTGTGTAACAAGGCAGGCTAAATACCTGTGTGAATTCTCTTATTTGTCTTTAGAGGATAGTCATCACTTTCTGTACATGAAAGGTGGCATTTAAATTTAGTGCATTAAATACACATATGTGGACGTCTGTCACATTGTTGGTGAGTCCTTGTCAAGCTGCTGACAGAATTCCCCTCATCAGGTTTTTAACTTAGTCCACTTGCAAGGCTGACTAAAGGGGCTTGGTTTTGGTAAGGAGACACAAAGCAAGCACGGTAGAATTGACTGCGGTCTGAATGTTCATCACATCAACATTAAGTGATGGTAATTTCAGTATCTGCTATTACGTTCCTAATAGTAATGCTCAGCTCATGCACCTTAAATTCACATACTAGCTCACTTCACAGTAACTTGTTAATGTGGTCACGTATCACTAAGGTGGTATGTGAGACATCTCTGCTTATTTTCTTGCATATAAAAGCCATATATAGACTAAAACGCAATTTTTTGTTAAACTGACACAACTTTCTTCGTAACCAGCGCAGGTAACTCCACAGGTAGCCCAACTGCAGCAAGTAAGACATGAAGCCAGAGCGATTTGAGTTCCCCTTCAGTAATATTATTACTTGCAAGAGATGTTGGAACCAGATGAAATGCAGTAATTTGTTCTCGGTATTGAAAAGTAAAAGGGAAGATTGTGCAATTTACGGAAATGTGCAAACATGAGCGGCATGTCCTGACTTGGCAGTAACATGCAGCTTGGCATTTTTTTTGTTACTGCTTTCTACTTGGTATTCTCACCTAACCTGTTTGTAAATGCAAATTAGAATTAAATTTTCTCACCATATTTCCATTTTTTGCAAAATAATTTTTCTTCATTACAAATTAATTTCCATAATTGTGAAATCTCTTGCTTTTAATCAAAATTCTAGTCGTTACATCTCTTAGCAGACTTCTCCAGAAAGCACTGTCTCTGTTTTTTAAAATAATCTAAATTGAAAGTTCTGATGCTTACACCAAACCAACTACTCAGCAAGTGAAATGAAATGCTAACTAAGTTAACTGGAGGCTCACGTGAGAGGTTAGAATATGCATCTTGCCAGCTATTTTCCTTTCAGTCTTACTGAAACTGAAACCCCAAGGCAGAAGCACTGTAAATCACTTGTTCCTACTGGACCATCATCTTAGTCCTTAAGTAAAAATTGAATCTGTCAACATTCCTGTAGGCATTATAGCTCTGCCTTCTAGCAAAAGCCCCAGTGAGCTGCCAAATCCTGAGCTGAACCCATTAAAAAGCTGTCTGTCATGCCACTCATGCTGTAGTAATACCTGCACATTACAAGCTTAAACACAAATATTTAGCCTACAGATGACATAATTTTCTTCCTCCTGGGTATAACGAACTCAATTCCTGCTACACAGCAGTAAGGGCCCAGGCATGTACAGCTGTATTATGAAGCATTTCCACTGGAAAGCATGGAGGTTTAGCAGTGACCAGTAAGCCATTCACCCAGCAGTTTTTAGGACTGGGCTTTACGGCATTCAAATGGAAAAAGAAGATGGGATGGAACAGTAGTACCCGTGCAGCCCTGCCTGCTGTGGCTCCTCACCCTGGTTGCTGCCGCTTCATCAGGCAGGAAGAAAAAGAAAGAAGATAATCTTTCACCAGAACTCCCCTTCAAGTGCTACGTCAGGCACATGGAAATTTATATCCATGGAAGTGTAAACAATACAAAGACTTGGCTATAGATTAGATTTACGTGACACTATGTGACTACTCATCTCTCCAACTTGTTAAGAACCTGGAAGTAATGGTCACGTCATTCTTGATGAAACCATAGTTCCTAGTTGCCTGGTAAGTTACTTCACTGATCACAGCTTTTTAGATATTTTTAACAGAAATATTGTCTTGTTTCAATGAAAACATTCTTTGTAAGCACCAGCAGAATCAGCAGAACAATGAAAGGATGGTCCATATGTCACAGGGCACTGTCCCTGGAACATCATTCCCCAGCAGTGAAATTGCAGAACATGCTGTTGATATCACCACCCAAAGGCCTGCACTCTGATAAATCAAACCACAGCAGAAATGACTCATCAGCAGAAGACCATGCATCCTAACATCAGAAGAATGGCAACAAGGTTGCAGCATATCCCCTACACCATTCTCCTTCCTCCAGCCCAAGAAGAAAACAGACGATGGGCACGTATTTTAAACATATGTTTAAATGAGAAGAAACCAACAAGACACAGCAATGTGGCCTAAGATCTATGGAGGCTAAAGACAAATATTCTGAGGCACAGAAAAACCCTGTAACAATTGCTGATCTAGGATTAGGCTGAGAGATCTGCCCAAAAACTAGCTCATCATCGTCATTCAAGAACCCTAGATACTTGAAGACGACTGGATAGCCAGTGTCCCCTTTTCCTTTGAGTCCTGACAACTTGGACGTGTCTTGGTACCTGCGAGTATGAGTGAATTAAACTTAATGAGGATATGAGCGTAAGTAAAAATCGACTGGCTTAACGACTCTGTAAACAAATACATATCACCTTCCCCTTCCATCAGACCTAGCACTGAATTTTATTACTCTAATTTCCCAGCACCAGCAGCTGAGACATAAACTTCGTATGTGTGAGTTATATCCAGCTCAGACAAGGTTCTGACAGACAACGTGACATTCAGATTGTGCAAAATCCGAGATTCAAAAAAAAGAAAGGCAGTATGTTGTGAGACCTTACATGTGCTAAGAAGTTACTTGTACGGCAGCATAAATTACTGAACAGATCTCTGGAGCAAAGAGGAAAAAGAAAGGAAAGATTTCTAAATGGGGTATATTTCAAAGGCACATTTAATACTTGGGATTGCAAGTCAAAGTTGGTGCAATCCTTGCAGATTTTTGGGGGTTAAAAGCACAAAATGAGGATGTGCCTAGGCTCCTTGTGTAAATACCTCTAAGAGGTATCAAAATACTGTATATCAAGTATCAAAGTAGAAGGTATCAAGAATTTTCCACAAAATTCTTGTTGCAAGTAGATACATCCAGCTTACAGTTCTATGAAGCCACACCAAAGCCATAGAAAATGTTTGAGACTTCTCTTTTCTTCCACAAATGTCTTGCAATAGGATTGCCTTTAAGTATTCAAGTTACCAGCCTGTTAGAACAAAATTAAACATAAAACCAACACAGAAGTGTATTTTTTTTATTCTATTCAAGTAATTTTTTTTTCTTTTAAAAAAATAAATTAAAAGATAAAAACCCCTGTAACTGCTGAGAAAACTTGACCTGAATGGATTCTTCCATTATATATTTTGTTTAATACTCTCTGGATAATCAACTGGTAGTAATCACATTAATTAGCCTGAGTGCTATGTGCACATCACTGTTATTTTTATTACTTTGGATAAAGGTACCCAGCACTAGAATATACCCACCACTGGAACGACGGGGTATAGAAACAGAAAATAAATCCACCACTAGTATGATGCTATATTGCAGCTAAATTGCTTCTTTCTTCAACAGTGTATTTATGTATGATTTATGTAGATTTATTTTACCTATTTCCCACACCTCATGATTTAGTTGGAGCACTGTACAGATTAACATTTTATTTTTTTTCCCTCCTCAGACTCTTTTGGCTCAGTTCTAGTTAGGTTTTCTGTTAAAGGGAAGAAAAAACCCAAGAATCCTCAGAAAGGTCAGATTCAAGAGTTACAGGTATCTAGGCAAATAAAGAGTTCTGAAATAATTCTCAGAAACTATCTGGAGAAAGTACTTTGTACCAGATAAGATGCATCAAACTAAAGGTCACAGCAAAGACGAAAAGGGCAGCTTTCCCCGAAGCTGAAAGAAGAAAAGTTATGCTTTAGTACTCTTCCATTGTCTCAGTCTTTCCAGTACTAAAGCATATAACAAGCCAAACACAATGCTCTTTGAAATTACCTTCCAAGGAGAGCGTAAAAGCCTTGCCTGTCCTTAATACCAACAATGCGACCCAAGTCAGCAACAGTATTGTGGACTCTGGCACGAGTCCTCTAGTGAACTGAGATGTAGTGTGGGAAGGCATCACCCTTACTCAACTGACTTCTGTGATGCAGGATACAATCTCAATTTGCTCAAAACAAACAAACAAAAACCCACCAAATTCCAGAAAATAAGTTTGTGGCTAATGAGCAGCACAGAAAAAGTAAAGGCTCTATAAAGTTGTACTTCTTTTTATCCTAAGAAATTAAGTCTCAGCCTGTAATCCCAACTTCAATCCCAAATGTATTATCTTTCAAAATTCATTTAAATGGTACATTTGAGCTCCATCAGACTTCTGCAAAGTTAAAATTTTCACTGTATGTTTATTCTCAGTGACCAGGATTCTTCCCAAGAGCTGCTAATTCTAAGCGTTATTATTACAAGTAACAAAAAGCCCCTAAAGAATCATGATGATATGCCACATTAGACTACTTTTGATAAAAGTATCAGGAATAATTGATTAGGAAGAGAAAAAATATTTGAGAACAAAGTAAAATTGTCCTTTGAATAAATAATAGGTGAATATTTGTATTTGCTCACTTTCTTTTTTCTGAATGCATTGTTAAACCTAAATTTGTCTCTACTTGTCAATCCACGTGTCCGTCTCAGAAGGTGTCACTATTCACTCAAAGACTCTCTGGAGAGAACTTTGGCCTTAATGATCAGATTAGACAATTCTTTTCACAGTCACTACAATGACAGCTGCATTCATTTCCCTCATATACCAGACTCAAAGTCAGAAGCAAATTCTCAGTTTGCAAGCCAGAACATGTTCTGCTGGATATTTACAGCCACCTATAGAAATCCCCAAAACCTGTCAATGATGTCAAACGGGACTGAAATAATCTTGCGTGTTTTTCCTAAATAAACTTGCATTCGTAAAAGAAATAGGAACAGAAACCTTGAAGAAAAAGAATTTTCTTTTCTTACACCCACTATGAAAGCACTCAACCACTCAACTTTTCTTGGAAGAATGATTTGAAGAAAAGGAATCATGTTTGTTTCTCTGTCGTCATGTTTTATCTCTCCATTTACATTATCAGCAACTAAACATTTTTTTCTTTTCATTCTAAAGCCTTTATTTTTATTTTTTTTTCCAATGAGAGATGCGTTGATAACAGCAGGATCAATTGGGAGGTTCATCATGCCATTTCAAATGCCACTAATGTAAATGTCAGTCCCTAATACCAGCTCAAATTTAACCACCACGAACACACATTACTTATACGTTACCTTACAGTAATTCACTAACCAGATGGTTTGCAGAACAAACCCAGGAACAACATCAAAATGAGGAAGCTATTTTCAGCCTCATTCTTTATTACTGAAGATTTTATTGACTTATAAAAGTACAGATAGGAATCAGATTTAGTAGGCAGCTGCTTTCAGGAAGTACCATAAAAATTGAGCTGCATGACTTCAGAGAGCGACAGGCAAAAAGTTGGTTTCAGGAGACCTCAAGTCTAAGTAATCCCTCTACATCAGATGTTTTCAAGCAATGCTGTTCGTGTTCTACAGAATAATTTTTCTGATCTCCAACTCAGCAACAAAACAAGACGTAGAGCTTTAATTAGGAATGAATAAAATAAGAATACTTACGCTGACCCCACCGGCCTGTTCTTGGATTCAAATAATTAGGATAAAGTCCATTAGGACGATCCATTTTTTGAAGTAACTTCCGAATGTGCATGACCTAAATTAAATCAAGAATCAGGATCACCACTAACAATGTTCATCTACTCTTTTTTTTTTTTATGTAGCAAGTTTTCTTAATCTTAAGCTTTCTTGAGGGCTTCCTGCAGATTAGCATATTTTTGCTTTTAAAGGGCTGCTTACATAAACACGTTTAAAAACTACGATTTTTAAATGTATGCTGAAACAAATAAGAAAACTTGTCATAAATTTCTACTTGAAGAAGTCACCTATTTGGTAACAGAAATACAAGTATGAAAAAATTTACCTGCTACCAAGAATGCAAATAGAAGGCAATACAGAAAGTACTTCCCCTTTAATGCAGTTTATGATGAAACAGTGTAAGAGACAGTTGTACGGTAAAAAACTGAATCTGAGACCCACCTTGTTGTAGTATACAGGGTCCCCTGTCAAATAGCTGAGGTGGACAAATTCCATGTGCAGAGTACCAAACTCAGCGAGGATGCTGCTGCCAGCAGAAGCCCAGCCCCAGTTCCGACCCACACCACTGAATTCCAACAAGTATGCATAAAAAAGGGAGAAAACAACAACAAAAAAATCGGAATTACTGTGCACAGCACTAGTAACAACCACCACATCAATTAAACAAGTAACAGCAAAATATTAACCCATACTTAAGATTACAGGACTCGTGGTTTGATTGATTGGTTGGTTCATTGGTTGGGTCTTTTTGGAAAAAAGATACCATAACTTCATCAACAAAAACTCCTGTGATTAAAAGATATAATATCTTGATGTCACATAAACATAATGACTTAGCACTGGCCCAATCTCGACTGTTTATTCATTGCACGTTCCCAAGAACAGGAATCAAAAGCAATTATCAGATGAGATGAGTATACTTCTGAAGGTGGCAGCATTCGCTTCCTTGTTCTGCTAAAGATCTGCCGTGTTCCCTTTACTTGTATGGGATATGCTTCAAGCCAGTATTAGACACTCCAGCAGGATGGGATTGGGCCCTATCTGTATCTACGTAGGAAAAGTGTGTTGACTGTAAGCAGAATATTATGAGTTCCTCGGGCTCACAAAGAATCAACAGAAAATGCCATATACCCCGTATCTCTTGCACTCTAAGAGATACCATCTTGCAAAGTCATAACTCCTAAATTACCTCTGGTTTAACCTAATTTGGGAGTTTTCACCACCTTTCAGGATCGAGTCTTGATTTCTGAAGATAACCACATTTTCTTGGAGATCACTTCTACTTCTCATAAAAGATTTCACTTACCAATAAGACTACAATCAATTAGGAATGTCTTCTTAATTATTTTTTAAATTATAAATTAGAAAGAGGAAATATAAAGGAAAAATATTGGTATTGGAACAGCATTTGTAGCTCTGACCTTAGAACAACACCTTTTAAAATACAGTAACCACTGTTTATTACAGACTGTAGAGAGACAGAATCATAGCTTGTCTCAGGGTTTTTTTTTGGTACAGCTGTCATAAAAAGAGAAAATTAAGCGTTTCGTTATGAATACAAAAGCTAATAAAACACGAGTCCACAATTTTCCAAGTATTTCTCTCAGGTCTTGTCTTTTACTGCATGTCAGCCTCACAGTAATTATTGTCATACGCGCCTGCTGCCGTCACTGCCCCCTGGCACGCCAGCCACCATTTTCTGTCGCTGCCGTAATGCCGGCTGGTTCTGTACATTACCAAGACACGGACACAGTAGATGCATAAACAATACCAGCACAAAGGAAACTTCTGGCACTCCAATCCTTTCCCCTCCGCCTCATGCAAATCCTCCCCTCCCTGGTCCTGCCTTCCTGACTGTGCTCTGACACCCGACCTGCGTGTTTTACTGGTAAATATCCACGCATCTACTGCTTGCAGCTCCTTAAACCTCGCCATCTACGTTGCTCGAGCCAGTGAACCAAGACGCCCGTGCTGCCCGAGGAGTACGGCCACCTAAGCCACTCAAATATACTGGAATCACAGGGCAGGCCTGGGCTAAATAAAGCAAAAATAATAAAAGAAAAAAATACAACCAAACTTATGCACAGAGGAATTTCAAGCTGTATGAAACCGCAGGAAGAACACAAGACTGAGTAAACCATAATGCTGTGCAGAAAGTGTGTAGGGAGATTTAACCCAATCATATTAATTGTACAGAGCCCCCCAAAAACGTGGAAAGTGCAGCACAGGCAAAGCAGAGAAAACCAGGCAAGGGCGGTGCGGCCCTGCGCCAGCAGAAGGGCAAACCACAGCTCCATGGTCTTCACTCAAGGAGTGACAGCAAAATGAGGATCATTTCCTGATCAAAAACAAAAGGCATGTAAGGCGAACGCTCTCAAAGTAGTCCTAAACCTCTTCGCAGTCTAACAAAGCACAACACATATCTATCCTAAAAGGAAAACAATTTAAAACAATTCAAAAACTCTCTGCTATTTACTATCCCGAATTCTTAAGCGTACATGCAATCTAGACACGCATCCCAATTCAGCTACTGTTTAAGAACATAATAAAAATTTGAAACATGGCTTGCATCAAAAACGTTCTCTCAAACTCTGAGGGAAATCCCAGCATTGAACCAGCAATGCAAGATAAATTAGACAAGGCAATTCGCTTCCACAAGGCAATGCAGACCATCTACTTCAGTGTCTGACCTGATCAGCCATCTAAAGGAGCCTTTCCACCTCCATGGACCATGGCGGACTTCAGCACACTAGCCTTTATACCTAAGCCGAACTATAAAACGAATTAATATCTTCAGAGTCCCATCATCTTCTCAAACATTCTGAGTCTTCTAAAGGTAACATACAGCTCACACAGTAAATAAAACCCAGTACGTTCAAACATGGCCCGCAAACAATTTTGGTTTTTAATAGGTTCTTTAATGACTAAAGAACCAGTAATTAAGCTCTAGGGCAACACATGGCACAATACACTGAGCATGTCCGATGTCATGTTGAATCAGGAGAGAAAAGTCATGGTCAGAATATATTGCAGTTAATGAGGTAGAATGCTCTGAACTCTGTTAAAATTATTCTGAAGTGCCAGGAATGTCAATTGGTCTGCATCAAAAAAAAAAACTAAAAAAAAACTAAAAAAAAAAAACTAAAAAAAACCCTAAAAAAAAAAACTAAAAAAAACCCTAAAAAAAAACTAAAAAAAACCCCTGACATGTGCCATTACTAATTTTAAGTTGGAGGAACACGCTTCCCCACAAAAGAAAAGTCATTACCTTTTCAGATTCACCATTGCCCATGGTATACCCGTAGGTGTGTTGAAGGCTGGAAGAAGTTTTCCTGCCAGTTGCACAGCTTTGATCTTGAAAACCTAAGATAGTAGGATCAATTGCAAATAGTTACAAAGTCTGATTTATCTCCAAGAACTATAAAGACTGAAATTTCCTTGCCCCACCCACCTCTTTGTATTAGAAAAGCTTTACATTGTAAAAAATATATTAACTTATCATTTATTTTTTACTTGTTCACTTTATAAATTTCATTAAGATTTGAACATGAAAAGAAAACTTGTAATTTTCATTTCTTTCCTTCCATGCACTCCAGCAATAGTGCTTAGGTTCCTATCAAAGAAGAATATCAATTCTCCTCCCACCTCCCTCCACCAATATTAGGAATTTCAAGTGCTTTCTAAAGCAGTCTTTAAACCATACTTTGTATTTTGTAGCTAAAAATCAAGAGACAACTCCCCCACACAAGTATTTTAACTTTTACAAACTTCCAATCTCTTTTTAACAATATGTATTTATAGTGCAGAGTTCCTGTTTTTATGAACACTTTCTGTGCAAAAGCATATACACACAGTTTCCTGTAGCTTTTCCTTCATTGATAATGCATAAGAAAAATAATTACAGGCTTAATCTTCCCTCTCAACTCTGATTACTCACAGAAATTACTAACAGAACAAAATCTCTTTCATTTCTAGTGTTGTTCCTACTTAATTCTGGAGCGTAAATATGTTCAGAGCCTAATGTTTATTAGTTAAATGAGCATCTGGGAGAAAGTTCCTTCTAAGCCTATTGGAACCATCTTTTCCAGGAAGGCGTATTTGGTAGATCCCCATGACGTAAAACTGCTATTACCAGCTAGTTGCCAGAACACATTTTAATCAACTCATTGTCAGTAGTCACTACATTTCTGCAAAAGTATCTTCTTAGTTTGGACATAACATTAGTCATCAGTTTGAGGTACTGCACAAACGTAGCAAAAAGAGCTACCACTCCCCCAAACAACTTACACAACATGGACATACTATGGAAACATTATTATCAACTACCAGACCAATACCCTGTAATTAAGAAGAATAAGAGTTTTAAGGACTACAAGACATCTCTGTAGGCTTTACAAAACGGGTTTCTCCCCTTTGAAAACTCTACGGGAAGAAAACAGAAGAGATGCTCACTGGAGAAGCAAGCTGAAAAGTAGCTGAAAGATATGCAATCAAGAGCATCCTCATTTTTCACATGAAGGTGGGAAAAGATCAATATCTTAATATTTGAGGAGATGACTAGTGAGACAAAATAAACCAGAAAAGAATATTAAAGATGACATCTAATTGTATTTGATGCAGTGGAGCATAGAGGGATGGAGGTGGATCTGAAAGCAATGAGCCAAGAAAAAGAACTTTTACGGAGGTACTCTAAATGAATTCTAAGATGGGATATGTCTAAATTGAAAAAGAGGATACCTCAGAACGTGATTTGATAGAATTGTGAAGTAACAGAGACAACATGGCTTGAATGATTTTTAGCAAAGGTACAGACAAGACAGTCTGAGAAAATATGCAGAAATTTAGCAGTAAAACTCAGATAACACTCTGACCTTGAATAAAGGACCAAGTCAAAATAGGAAGGCATAGTGTGAGCAAGAGGTATAGTACAGGTGGAGCCTATGGTAACTGGGGAAAGAGAAACTCTGCAGAGAAACAAAAGCTCTTGGCCCAGTTACATGTAAAGTACCTGATTTGCATCTATAAATACATGTCAAAAAATCACGCTGAACTTTTCAGTTTTGAAGTAGTAGATGGGTCAAGACCAGACAGAACTATCTATAGGGAGTCATCTAAAGGGAATTCCTCTACAGTGCAGACAAGCTTCAATACCTAACCCAGAACAGAATGATGACATCCAGTTAAATGGTACATAGTTTGGACAGACATTTATGGCACATAGCTTCAGCTTCTGGATCCTCTGAAAGCACGACATCTTCTTATGTGTAAAAGTGTTATTGTCTTATTCATTAATAAAAGATACTGAACCAGCGCAAGAATATTTAATGGGACAACATCCCTAGAAACTCCCTCACTAGAAGAATACTCTTAATGGCTACGTATTTATGTACTGCTATCCAGCTTTTAATGAATTTGAAATGTACTATGGTGATCTGGGGAACAAACTACAGTATTGGAGGTAGCTTTTAGTAAGAGCGGGAAAGAAAGGAAAGGTTAAGCTAATCTAAACGTGCACGAATCCAAAGAAGCACAGTCAAAGCAAGGCAGTCACTGTGCCAGCCATTTCAGCATGTGAGCGCACCAGAGCATCAGGGCGGCAGCAGTCCCTGCTAGTTCAGACCACCGTGTTTGCAATACCCGCAAAAACTTGCTGTGCTTAGAGGCACCCTCTCGTCACCTCTGCTGGGTTGAGGACTCTACGTACCACTGATTCAGCATCAGAAGGTAAAACTCTACCTCTCTCTAACCCCCTCATCCAAGACCGAATCCGAGGAAACACTTAAAAAAATCGGCTGAAGACATGCCTTTGCTTTCTATTACTGCCATCTCAGTCCCATCTCACTGCTGCTTCTGGATAACAAAACCACCTGGCGCTTGGTGCAGTGTTTGCCTACGCAGACCGGAGTGAGAACTGAGAGACAGCTGCATAGGTTTTTATCAGAGAAAAGTGACCAAAAGAGCATATTTGGAGAGATGTAGGGAAAAGAAAGAAAATGTAGCAAGCAGTGGTGAATGAGATGCCTTTTATGGGAGCCTGCAGATGCAACCAGAGTGCTCTGCTGAGCTCACTGAAGAGACTTCTTTTAGTAAGTCTGAGATTTACTGTAAAAGCAACAGTGGGGTCTAGCTTTTAAATAAAGTGCTGGCATCAGACAACGTGGTTACTTATCGTATAGTAAGTGTCTTTATTTTTTAAAAACAGGTTGAACTGATAGATTCTATTTCAGCCTTGGCAGTTCCCTGTTGACAGACAATGCATTTCAAGAAACATATAGGCAAGAAGAACAAGAAATGAATGGATGCCTTGAAAATAAAGCTCATAAGGAAACAGTAAAAGGGTTAGGGTTATTTAGTCCAGAGAAAAGATGTTCAAGAGAGGACAAGATGACGACTTTTCAGTATATAAAAGGAAAAGGAAATAATAATTTTTTCCATGGACATGGAGGATGCAAAGTAACACCAAAATGGAGCAAGGGAAAGTTAGTTATTAGGAAAAAGCTGGCGATAATTAATAACGGAACACAACTGTGATTGCTGCAGAGTCATCACTACAGCTTTTAAAAACGTACAGATGCACAACACCTGCAACTATGAAGGCTGACATGGTTTGACCCCGCCAGGGAACAGAAGAGTAACTGAGAACTATGCAGCTTCCCTACCACTCCTTCCAGCCATATTGCCAATTAATCAAACGGCTTGTGCACATTCCATACCTGTAAGAGGAAAGGTTTTTGTCTCTTTCGGCACCTTGTACCTACTCTGTAGACGCACACAGCACCTTTGTAACTGGAGACCATCCACCCTCAAGTTTCTTTGCTAGCACAAGCTCCAAAGCATAGGACCCTATCACAGAGAGGGAGTCACAGAAACCACAAAGACAACAGCTATCAAAGAACTGCTGTTCCTGCAGGATAACTGTCATGGTTTAACCACAGCCAGCAGCTAAGACCACGCAGCCGCTCGCTCACTCCCCCATGGTGGGATGGGGGAGAGAATCAGAAGAGCAAAAGTGAGGAAAAATTCATGGGCTGAGATAAAGACAATTTAATAGGTAAAGCAAAAGCTGCACATGCAAGCAAAGCAAAAGGGGGAATTCATCCGCTGCTTCCCATGGGCAGGCAGGTGTCCAGCCGTCCCCAGGAAAGCAGGGCTCCATCATGCGTAACGGTTACTTGGGAAGACAAATGCCGTAACTCCGAACATCCCCCCCTTCCTCCTTCCTCCCCCCGGCTTTATATACTGAGCGTAACGTCATATGGTATGGAGTATCCCTTTGGTCAGTTGGGGTCAGCCGTCCCAGCTGTGTCTCCTCCCAGCTTTTCATGCACTCCCAGCCCTCGCTGGCAGAAAAAGCCCTCACTGCTTAGCAACAACCAACCCCACCAGTGTGCTATCGACACCATTCCCATCCCAAATCCAAAACATAGCACTATACCAGCTGCTAGTAGAAAAAGTTAACTCCATCCCAGCTGAAACCATGACAATAAACTCAATCTTTTTTCGAATGTGCATTCACATTTTGCATTAATTACAGAATTTAGCATGTAGCGCCCTTAAGATGCGGAGGTAACTGATCACAGTCATCTTAAAGTAAAGACGCCATAAAGCTCTAGCAAGGCATCCTATTTTGAAGACGCAAAAAATACTGTTCTCAGTAAACGTGTATTAATCCCAGGGTAGTTGTTCTGTGCAGTCTAAAAATAGGGACATTTTGTCAGAAAAGTTTCAGAAGCCACCATGGACTTGGAGAAGTACTTCCACTTTACATGGCAAAATCTAATACACTAAAATCCATCAATTTACAGCGCCTTTGGTAGGCTAATACTTCTTTCTGCAAATGCCGTAAAGCAATGGAAGGATTTTTTTCCCCTTCTATCAAATACAAATCAAGCTGTTAACAGCTAGAAGGGGAAAGAGTGAAAGTTAGCAGAAAAAGCAAAACCTAAGCCCCAAATCGTGTAAGTGGATCCCTCATTAAGAGGAAAATCAATCAGTATCTACAAACTAGTGTGTACAGCAGACCAGCCGTGAGGGCCTGAATCATTTTCATCCACTGAACTGATGCTTAACATATCGAACCTGCCACCCACCACCCAATACGAAAGCTTGCTCCTGAGCCTGTTCATCCAAGTAAGGCCAACACATTCAGCAGAAAAGGCGGTAAAGATTAAGACGATTCTTCAGAAGCCTTATTGATGTATCTAGTGACTGCTGAGACGCACGCCTGCAACTCTTAGAAGACTATATTATGCTAATACTGTTGTTAGGTGTTCCCTTGCAGCACTATGAATGGCAAACAGCCTCAAATGGTCTCTGTTCCTAACTATGAGGGGGATTATAGACATTTTACACAAATAAAGAATCTCTTTCATTTATGTGTATAGATCAGTCTTTGAGTCACTCTTCTCAAACAGTAAACGCCAGACTTCTGCTTAATCTGGAAGTTATTAACTAGTGAGTATCCATGGTCATGCAATGTGGCTGGTTCTGTAAGTTTGATAACCTTTGATTCTCAAAAAGAATCATCAGACAAAAAAGGTACACGGCACAAGTTCACAAAAAAAAGTAGTACTCTCACCATCAGTACTACTATTACTACCAAATCCCGCACACGTTTCCTTTAAACATGAAGCACGAAGATGACGAGGCAGAACTATCTAATTACTGAATGCAGATTGAAAAAAACAGAGCATCTGACTCTAGTACTAGAGTCAGACCCTTGAGGAAAATATTTAGTATTTCTTGGCCCAATCTAGAATAGTTGTCTCTCTACCTTTAGAGTTCAACGTGCAGTAGTGAACTCTTTGCCGCCCTTTTGTGGTTAACCACCAATTTAAAGCTCAACTTGTCAGATAGGACTTTCTGCATGAGCAGAGATGGAGGCTCGTTGTGTGATTTACTGCTGAAAATCAAGATAAGCAGCACTGTCACACACACACACAAAAAGATGGAGGCTCGTTGTGTGATTTACTGCTGAAAATCAAGATAAGCACCACTGTCACACACACACACACACACAAAAAGATAACTACCTTAATAAGCATTGCTGTTTTGTTGCCTATGTATATATATAACTTATGCATAGGAAGAAGCCTATGCCAGATGAACACCACTAAGTTCGTTTTTGCCCTTCAAGACTGGGAACTCCTGGGTTTTACAGTGTTCCTAGGGCATTCCCCACTGCAAGTGGGGGCCATCCTGCTACCAAGAAATGACAAAATCACTCCCTCTTTACATATTGACTTCTAATAGATTCCACGGATTTAACTACAAAGGCATCTTGTGAGATGAGGGAGATGCAGTACGATTCTGGTAACATTTCACCTATCATAGCGTAAACTGAAAACGGGAGAACACTTGGGCTATATTTTAAAGATGTTTGTGAGTGATGATTGAAGAGGTATGTCACATCTAGAATTAGTCCTGGAGAATGTAAATCCACGTTCATGTGAGATTTAGCAAGGGAGCTACAAACTACACCACCTATAGTGGTAAAATGATGTAGAATTACATAAATACAACAGCACCTCTTCGGCACCACAGGTCTCTCGAATCATAGCAGATGTTCAAGGAAGGAATATTTACAGATACTCTAAAGACAATGCCACAGCTAAGGTACTGTTGCCATCTTTGGTGAGCTTTAATGATTACTAAAGTACTTGATGAACAACATTTAGCATGTTTAAAGACTTCAGTCTTTTAGAAAAGAGAAGACTTAACCTGCAAAGGAATGCTCTGTGAATTTATGTTACCTTCTCTGTGACACAAAAAAAAAACATAAAATAGAAGTGAAAACTCTAAACCCATCTCAGCAGTCTAAGACCAGAGTCAAAAAAGCAGGAAACAACTTGAAGGTGGACTATGGTGTCAACTTAAAATGGTTATGCTGTCAATTGACTCTGCTTTCTTTACTTCCTCCCTTCAGATATTTGTACATATTGATGAGATCCATCCCGAGCCTTCTCTTCTCCAGGCTGAACAGTCCCAGCTCTTTCAGCCTTTCCTTAGATGAGTGATGCTCCAGTCCCTTAACCATCCTTGTGGCCCTTCGCAGGAATCCCTCCAGTATGTCCATATCTCTTGTACTGGGAATGCCAGAACTGGACACAGCACTCCATGCACAGCTGCACCACCGCCAAATAAGAGGGAAGGATCACTGCCCTTGATCTGCTGGCAACACTCCTCCTAAAGCAGCCCAGGGTATCATTCGCTTCCTCTGCGGCAAGAGCACGCCACTGGCTCACGGTCAACTTGGTGTCCGCCACTTTTCTGCAAAGCTGCTTTCCAGATGGTTGACCTCCAGCATGTACTGGTGTATGCGGTTGGACTCTGCACTTGCCCTCAGTGAACCGCCTGAGGTTCCTGTCAGCCCATTTCTCTAGTCTGCTCAGGTCCCTCTGGGTGCCAGCACAATTCTCTGGCATACCCAACCATTCCTCCCCGTTTCGTGTCATTAGCAAATTTGCTGAACGTACATTCTGTTCCATCATCCAGATCATTAATGAAGAAGTTGAACAGGATTGACGCCTGGGGTACACCACTAGTTACTAGCCTCTAACTACATCTTGCACCACTGATCACCATCACCCTCAGGGCCTGGCCGTTCTGCCAGTTTTCAATCCACCTCACTATTTGCTCATCCAGCCCGTACTTCACCAGCTTCTTTGTGAGGATCTTATGGGAGACAGCGTCAAAAGCCTTATCAAAGTCTAGGTAGACAACATCCGCTGACGTCTCTTCATCTCCCAAGCCAGTCATTTCATCATAGGTTATCAGGATTGATAACCTCCCAGTCACCTTGCTGTTGTTCATGGGCTGGGGAATAGTTTCCACGATTAGCTGCTCCATCACCTTCCCAGAGATTTAGGTAACGCTGACCAGCCTGTAGTTCCTTGGGTCCTCCTTCCTGATCTTTTTGAAGGTAGGAGTCATCTAAGGGTGACGCCATACATCTTGTGCATTAGCTTTGATGTCCAGTGATACTCATGTGAACCTTAGCCTTTTAGGCTACTACACTTCTGGAAGGTATGCAGCTGGTACACACAAATTGACACAGGCAGAAAGAAAGAAACTGGGCTTAAGTACTTAATTCTATAAGTCTCCAAAATTTTAAAACACTGCCAAATTCACCCTGATGGAAGTCCAGGACCTGTTACTTCTGTTCATGCAACTGCTGCTGCAGAGCCCTCCTGTGCTATGAGAATTCTCATCTCTCAAGAACAACAGGATAAAGCAGATAGTACTTCATCCATAAATATCACATAACTTGAGTTACTCATTTCACAAGCCAATAAATGCTTCATGAAACGTTCCTTTCAAATAAAAAAAAAACAAGACACCCATACCCAAAAAAAACCACAAACAACACATTACCAGTTCAGGAAACTCAGAAAGTCAACATTTATGAAAATTTATGACTGCCTCCTCCTGCATCCATCCCTTCGGATCCAGGCATCTCTTCCCTTTTCCTGGTTTGACTTTCTAAAGTCAAACCAGGTTTTTTTGCACTAAAAGAAAAATGCCTTTGTAAAGAGATTTTCTGCAACTCCTTTAGTTTTCAAAACATGCAGACTAGGCTGACACTTTCTTTAGCCAGTAACACGACGCGAGGCTTCTACAAATACTTTTATAAAAGAAAACAACACTGGAGACCTCCCTGAAAGATATGCTTTTGTTGACAATTTGAAAGAATGGCAGGAAGGTAAGAAAGGCTGTCCAGTTTCAGATGATGCATGAAATTAGGCGATGTAACAGTTGTCTCTGATCTAAATATCATGGCTACACAAGCCTAGCTATACTTATTATCTCTGTCTAGAAATTCAGAGATTCAGCTTGTAGAAAATTTCTAATGCAGTGTATCAGAATTATTCTGACTTCGAGGAAAAAAACCCTGCAACTATGCTCTGCATTCTACTTCTGAAACGAAAAGCTCAGTAAAGCCCACAGGGCTGCACAGGTCCATTCATACACCCAAGTCTCCAGATCTCCTCTTTCCTTGAGGCTCTGGACTGTTCCGAGTTAAAAATAAAGGTCAGGTTTTTTAGAATGCAGACTACAAAGACAGGTAGACACTGGCAAAGAGATGGCAAGAAATAACCCCATCACATCAACCGATTTGGATGGACTAGACAACCTAGGAAAACTACCCTAGTGGTAGTTCCTAAGTTAGAGTTTTACTGAAAAGCATTAAAATCCCTATCTGATCATACTGTTCAACTACAAACTCCAGTCTACGAATGAGCAGAAAAACAAACACAGAAAAATACTTAAACTGCATCAGTTAAATGCAGATAAGACAGGTATTACCTGGTTGACTACAAATTTCCCTATTTACAGTTTACAAATTAGCAATTTTATGTTCAAATGCTGCTTCTTAAATACAAGATAATAAATACTATGGTGGTTTCCTACCATCAGCAGGGAAAGATTTGCAAGCAGAATTCTTAAGTGATACTATCTTTATCTGTTACTGAAGTTTTCCAAAGCTGCTTTCCTGGACAACAGACATGAGGAATCCAGTTACTGTTGACTGAGGCATCTTCAGATCTAGTGAAATATTCATTAGTTTCACACTGTTGATATTTTTGAAAAATCCACATGAGAAAGTTTGTGCATATATTAGCTTATTAGAAATATTTGAATCTTTTGCTGTAGAAGAGCTAAACATAAAAAATTGGCATGCACTGGACTACCCAGCAAATCACATTTAAACTACCTGACACCGGCTAAGAATACGTCAATTAAACTGCATAATTTCCATTCACTTCAACAGTCGTATCAGCTTCCTTGGCATGGGTTTCATGCACATCTGAGTTGAAAAGTTACACGTTCTCCATTTTTAAAGGGCCTTCAAATCTGAGGCACTTTACACCAGTCAGCCCACATCGCACATCACCTACAATTCAGAATAAATGCGATGAAAGTCTGGTATATAAGTGCCTCCTTGATCCGATCATTCCAGGAAGATACAACGCACTGTTTCTCATCCTGCCTAACTGAGCCAAAAACCATGACAGTTTTGAGTTAATTTTCTCTACTGTTATTATTATTAGAAAGTTGCTTTCAGCCCAGGCAATTTTTGTGCTTTATCCTTCCTTCTCTTCATATCTCTGACTCTTCACTGTAAGTTTCCCTGCACAAGCAGTATTAACCTGCCAGATTAGTTACCTTTGAAAACAAATTGTCGCAGGACTAGAAGCAACCATCTTGAATTTGCACAACAGACTAATCGCAATCACTCATGCCTAAGCATGCTCCAAGGGGGCTTTTAAAAGACTCTGCTTTGATGTGATTTCCTCTTGCTGGGGGAACTACTGCGGCACAGGGAACCAGATGGGAGAGGCACAGACAATGTCTGGCATCTGGCTCAAATGTTCTCCCACTAGTTGTTGGCAGCAAGAAAGATTGATTTAAAGAATGTGGAAAAAGGGAATGGAGAAAGATGAATTTGAATGGCGATCAGGAAACCAGACAAAAGAGCCATCGAGGGACAGAAGATCAGTATGGAGCTCTGCCAGCAAGGAAGCAAGACTTGTAAAAGACAGGGCTTCCAGTCATCCCACCTCATGCGAGGTGAAGTGCCATGGAGAAGTTGTTAAAAAGAAGAGAGCAAGAATAGGAGCTGAAGGGAAGAAACAAAAGGCATCAGGAGGAGGAAGGGCAGGGAATGAATGGAGGGCTAAAGACGACAAGACATAACAAGGGACCATGAAGGGAGTGCCAAGAGCGTAGTTGCAAGGAACAGGAGTATGAGGAACATCCTGGGGAATCTGACAGGGGAAGAATGCTTTCTCATCTCCAGAACATATTCTTCGGTCCTAGAATGGACTCTAACGTGCCTTTGCAGCCCAACACACTCAGGCAAAGCAAATAAAAAATGAATCTTGTGTTGGTGATTTTTAATTTTTTTTATTAATCAGTGATGCTTGGCATTTTGCTACTACCAGTTGTTCTACTGAGTTGAGTAACAGACTGCATTATGTTCCTCAAGGTCCCAACCCAACTAATGATCCAGTCTCTGTGTTTTTTAAGAAGGAAAATGTATATTAGGAAGCCTAAGAAATGGTTCTGAAGTCAAGTAATTAAGCTGTTTGTGCTATACTTACAAGTCTTATGAGAATCCCTTTCATGCAATAAAAATTACCTACCTTCTCCGATTATTAATCTCTCTTGACACTGGCTTTTTTCGGTAACACCTGCTCCTAACACATTCTCCACTCACGTCAAATATCTCCTTAATTTCGCATGTATTTTTCTACGCCATGTCATCTTTTTTGTCCTTCTGCTCTGTGCTTACATTGTATCAATTTCCACTTTCTTTCTCAGTTATTCCTCTGTCTCATGTTTCTGTTGAATGTACTGCCAAGCTTTCTATTTTAAATTAATCTTGATTTCCCCTTTAGACTTTGCCAGAAATTACTCAGTCCCCTTTAGACTGTATTTGCCTTTACCAAAAGGTTAAACAGAGATGAAATTACATATTGTTTCACACTATATGCACTAATTACACACACAGCCTGCCTCCTCCCATTGGTATGACATAACAGATTACAATGCAAAAATCACACAGTCTAGAAAAAGTAATTTAAAAAAATCACACAGCTTTTACATCTTCAAAAACATATCCTTTACACAATGTCAGATGCAAAATACATTTCATTACATTGCACCCGATGAAAGTCAGTGAAGTGTTTTCTGTTTGTTTTGTTTTTTGTTTTTTTTTTTAAATGGATGAACTGGCTTGGTTTCACAGATTTACAGACATATTTAGCTTATCTACAGTTAATAGATATATTAGGACCAAGTTCTGACAGAAAATTAGTTGGCAAACAAAAGCTATGAGCAATGAATTAGTAAGCACTGAATCTTCATAGTTGCATAAATTCTGCAAGGCACTTAAAAACCAGACATTTATTTTGAAAAATGCTAAGATAAATACCCTAAACTCCTGCAGCATAATTTATAGATCCCAGGGCCAGAAATAAGACAAAATTTTTCTTCTTTTATGCCATAGAAACATAAACCAAAAGGCTATACAGAGCAACAGTTTGATCTTCTGTATACAATAAAGCATAATCGCCAAGCCACCTCTGTGTTTCTGTCAGTAAGTAGTATTTAAGACAAACGTTTCTTCCAGAGACATGTCTGAACTGAGTCATATACAACATACTGACTATTCATATGTCCAGGAAGCATAACCATCAGTCCTCTGTATTTTTGTAATTTTTCTACACTTCTACTGTTTTCACACATGCTTTTAAGAACATGACTACCAAGACGTTTCCAGCATATCAACAGTGACCCTTTATTAATGACTTAAGCAGAAATGGATTCCTTCCCATATTCAAAACGTCTATTAATAAACCCAAATGTTCATAGGTCTTTTGCCACAGGATTTCATGCCAAGAGTTCAAACCGAGCTGCTTGCCTTTTGTTCCACATACTCTTGAAGCCACAGCTACTCAAAACATATTCCCTTGGTCTGTTCCCATGTTGGTCTGGCCTACATGGATTCCTGGCTTTTTCTTATAACTTACAGCTCGTACCTTTGGCAACATTAAAATGGACTTCATTTATACAGGCCACATTGACCAATTGATTAAATTTCCCCAGAGTTTCCTATTTACTTGCAAATTCCACATCAGCAAATCTGCAGTCAGCTATGAATTCTTACAAGAATACTTTTATTGTCAAATCACCCCTATACTGATGATGTCTTATTTTCCATTACCTGAATTAATTTCTGGGATGGGGAGGAGGAATGAAATCAAGACTAACCGGCTCACAGGTACCTCGGTCACCTTAAATGATCTTTTCTGAACATGGACCTAGTTGTGTTCTTTTGGTTTAGGCACTTACCTGCAATTTTATATTTTGAATTAAAAAAATTAATGTTAATAAGCTAGAGAGCTTCTTGGTCATTTCTTTAAAGATTTTTCAGCTGATTATCCAATTCATAAATATTAAGACAGTACTACTGCAGACAGCTTAGCATTCTCTTGATTTCTAACAGACTGGAAGAGTTCACCATCTTTATCATGTGATAAGCGAACACATCATTAGAGGCAACATGACTTTTGCTAGTGTTTTTGCTATTTTTTAGTGGTTTTGCTTAGCAGTCTTCTGTAGCATTCGTAGCATTTGTGGCATTTATTTCATTTTTCTCTCCCAGTACCTGTTCTTGTCTATACAGTTTTCAATATTCAAACTCCTTTTTAAGAGGGAAGCATAATAGCTAGCACTGAATGTAAACAAGTTCCAAAAGGCAAAACCAGCCAAAGATGCTATCACGTCTGGAGTTGTATTTTTGCTTTGTTTTAAAATTTAAAAGAAAAAATCCTACTGGAAGAACTGTGTTTTCAGTTGACAAAAAAGAATGCCATACCTCCTCCGGGTCAGATCGACCATGAAAACCTTCAGTGCAGATGCTAACGTAGGAGGAAAGAACATAGGAAGACTCAGTGGGTAGAAATTAGTGTGTTACTGTGTCAACAGCAGTGCCAATAAATGAATGTCTGGAAAAACAACAGGTAAGTTACTGTGCTTGCTGTCATTGCTGCCCATCAGCATCAGTATGACTGTTACACTACTGAAGAGGGAGCCAAAAACTAACAGACATGGTCATCCAAAGATACATGGCATGCGAGTAGTTACAAATGATCTCTTCTTTCTTAGCTTTCATAGCCCTCTACACGAACACAACCAAAGAGTCAGTTTTAAGAGTGGCTATTACTGCATAGTTATTGTATTTCCTATTGCTAAACCAGCTTGTCCTTCATTTCCACTAGTTTAAAGCATGTTATACCAACAGGCACACTTATTTCCAGTCAGGCTCAGAGGAAAAAAATTGCAGTTAAGTTAGTTTTTCCCCCCTTTCTTCCTCTTCGGGTGCCATGCAATACCAAGATGCAGCGATAAATTGGGCAAAGCGTCATTTGCCAGTCAAGGAAACATTTAGTACAAGTTTGGTAAACATAAACTGCACAAGGATTACAATCTGCACCACAGCGAGCAGTGACAATGCTTTATAACTCAAGAAAAAAGATTTTTTTCAGGCTGTGTCCTGTTAGAGACCAGTGAGCTGTCACGACCACTTATGAATAAGCAGCTCATCTCCTGACAACAAACTGAAATCTCATCTTTACTGGATAGGACATAGACAATGCTCTTGTCTCTTCCAAGATTTTAAACCCTTGAAAACTTAATTTAGATAAGCCCCTTCATAGGTACAGTCAAGCCTTCCGTGAAACAAGTTCATAAAATACGTTGTCTTGCTTAATGAAGACCTATACTTTATATACTTAGGTCAGTTATTGGGGATACCCGTAGGCTCCATAATTTTACTAAGGAGTCTTCCTGAACAGAAGAGATGCTGCCTGTCAGTTTCCTGGAAAGGATTAGTTTGATTATCTGCTAATAGAGTATCAAGTACTTAACAGCCCTCGTGCTCTATTTCAAATGACAGATTTCAGGGTGGGTTTATCCATGCAAGTTACATTGTTATCTTGCTCAGAAAGATATGTCATTTTGATGGTGTTTATAAAGATGAGAAAGACAATCACGTAAAGGAACCGCTTTATACCTAAGGCTGGCAAAGGTAAATAGTGAATAATTAGGGGTTTTTTTAATATATATATATTACAAATACCATAAATAACTTTGTTCAACAAAAATAGAATAAGCTATCCTTTTTATTGTATTAATAAATCAGCAGCAGACAAGAACACTTTGTCATAATGGTGTAAGTGTCCTCCTGCCACACAGGACAGTGAATAATATTCACTTTGTTTTCCTTGCTTGGTGCTGTTTCTGAAGCACAGCCACGTACTCCACTCAACAACTGACCCTCTATCCATCTCTGGACTTCTATCATTCCATGCATTATTGCTAGCAGGACCGTTTTATTTGCCACTGCCAGTCACACCAGGAGTTTCAATGATTTGTGAAGCTGTACTTCATGGAAAAAAAAAAAAAAAAAAAAAAANGCACTCTCTCCACAGACAAATGCTCTTCACACCAGATAAGATGCTTAGTTACTCTAAAGGCAAGATGGAGTTACTCCTGCACACCTTACAAATCTCTTTATGGCCTGCTAGCAAATGAGCTCTGTGCAAAGCACGTAAGTATCATTTACTAATCCTAATTCTCAGTCGCCTGGCTTTCTTTACAACCCAGAACATACTGGAGAACTGGAAACAATCTCCAAATCCTGCTGCAAAAAGCTACAGCTGAATTTTT
Source organism: Ibidorhyncha struthersii (assembly GCA_013398815.1). Classification (NCBI taxonomy): domain Eukaryota; kingdom Metazoa; phylum Chordata; class Aves; order Charadriiformes; family Charadriidae; genus Ibidorhyncha; species Ibidorhyncha struthersii. The sequence continues at coordinate 135,659 of VZSZ01009107.1, forward strand.
GTGGGGAGGAACCTAGAAGCCATGGGCTCAATGTTTGGTTTTATACAGACTTCCTATAAGACACTAGTCAAGAGAGTTAAATCTGAGTTTTCACAAACCACTGCTAGATATGGCAGTCCTTTTTCTAGGTTCATCTTGCTTCAGAAAACATGCTGAATTTTCAGAAGCTTTAAGAACTCTAATCTGCAAATGAGGGCCATAAGCTTTCAGAGTGTTAATTGCTGAGAAAAGGTACAGTCGTCCATTTGTTCACTGAAGCACCCCAAATCCAGTGAGTATCTCCAGCACTTTATCCGTAAGTCTCTCCACTACTCAATTGCTGATGTGCAAAATCAGCATAACATACTCTCACAAGAATACTGCAAACTTTCATGAATGAACACTTACGGAGCACGTGCCCAGTATCATTTTACAGAAAAGATTTAGAATAGAAGGTTCATCCTGGGTGTGTATAAAGGTAAGTATTGGACACACCTGCCAAGGACCCGGCCCTGAAGGTAGGAGTGATGACTAGCTCTTCCCCTGTGATTTACCCCCTGGTTGGGCTTGCACGTCATGCATTTGCAGGACAGAACAATACTTCCTAAGCCCTCTGTGACCTACCGACCATCTCAGATCTGGAACAGAGGAGTGACTGTAGCACTGCACTACAGTCAGCACACACTCTTCTTTGGGGAAACCCATACTCAAACCAACAACCTTAGAAGACTCATTCTAGAGTCCGTGATACAATTAAAAAACCCATAGAGCAAATATATCAAAACAAGCAATGACTTCTTGAGGATCAGAAGAAAAACGGGCTTACCCACTGAAATGAGCATTAAAGAAGAAATAGTACAAAAACATGTAAAGAAGCCCTCATCTATACAGAAAGACACAATTAAGATTATGCCAAACAATAACTACAAAAAGCTATGTCATGTTTAAAATCATTCAAATCAAAATTTCAGTTAAATACATTCTCAACAGTCCTGAGTTATTCAGGCGGAAAAAATCAAGCTTCCCAAAGGCAAAGCTCAGAAAGACAGGGAAAACCCACACGTTTCAAGGATCCGTCTTCATTTGGATAAAATCTAGGTACCTCAAAGAAAGTCTGCAGTGAAACAAAAGAAATCCATATAACACCACATTCCTATGACTCTCTTAACCTGGGTTAACTACATCTCTTCAGTGTCCTGACAATGATCTGCATTTTGCATCCTGCCTTCTCCTACCTGGAGACACGGATACTCCAGCAATCAACCTGGACATCCTTGCTCTGGGTACTTTCTCTCGACATCAGGGGATTTTGTTTCCATCTCTCAGTATACACAAGATCCCACTCAACTCCTAACACACACACACACACACACAGCATGAGAGAGCAGAAAATAAAGCATGCCAGGAACACACAGGGGAAACACCGAAGCCGTTAACCAAGGCTGAAAGTTTATGAAGGTACCACAAACTGAAAGAAGATCTATTAGTGAAAGTCTAATATCAAAGGCCTTCGTCTTCCAATTCACACAGCCATGAGAAGGGGAGAGGAGTGACTGAGAAAAGCTGCTATTTGAAAGCATTTACCACCCCCCCAGGTAACACCATGCCCCAGAAGGTGTCCATGGCGATAAGCGATGCCGCCACGGTGAGCCACCCAGTGTCACAGGTGGGGCTGGGGCTGTAGCCATGGGGAAGGGGCAGACTTAGCACGTAGAATGCTCCTTCCTCACTTGAGGAGATGCAGATAACTCTGTAACAATCAGTGGATGGGGCTCATTTCTGCAATGTTACAAGGATGTATGCCAAGTCACTCTGGAAAGACAGAAACTTTCTTGAAGCAAGGAATGAGTAAGAAGAGGTCCCACAGCACGGAGAATACCTTGAAGATAGTGGCATTGCTTCTTCTGCTCTCCTTTCTTCTGCAAATGCCGGCCCAGCAAATTGCACTCAAAGTTACCCCAGAGATGGGAGGAGATTACTGCTTCCTAATTCCTTCTCACTGGGGACACTTCCTGAAGAGCAGGGCTAGCCAACCTTGCTGGTTCCAGCCCCGTCAGAAATTCACCTTCTCAGCCTTATGTTGTCTTCCTTCCTCCCTTGGTGATGGCAGGGGCCTCAATGCTAGAATTGCCTCAAAGAGAAAGGGCAACTCCAATTTCTTTTGAGAGCTCCAGGCTCCAGGGAATAAATAGCACTCAAGGATTATTAACCCTCAGGGGAGATGCCACAGTATCCAGAGACAGTGGACATGCCCATAATTGGGTTGGCTGTGAAGAAATTACTATTCTTGCAGATTTGCTCAGAAATTTGGACTTTTACTTTTCTCATTCTTCAAGAAGCTGGACAGACATTTGGCATGTAATGAGTATCACATTCATTCTAACAGCCGGTATAGTCACTGCTGGAGGCTATTGGGCAGGAGCCATAGAGGAGAAACAACAGCAATTCATCAAATACAACTGTTAAAAACCAGAAGATTTTGAACACATAGCAATCATCTCTGCTATCTTCTTTATTTGCAATAATATAGCAACATTGTCCTTTATCTTGCTTATGCTTTATTGCTCCTTTGATCATTTAGTGTGTTTAGTTACAGAATTATTCTGTATATATACACCAGTTGGACTCTGCATCTGTCTCTCTCCTTCCTTGAACAAACTCCCATTTGGAGAGCAGAAAGTCCATTTACAGTGTCTTTATAAAGGCTTGGAAGTGAAGAAACTGGTCCTAGCAGGTTTCAGCACCTTCACTGCTGTCTTTTGGATGGTCTTCAGAAATGAGGAACAGTGGGCCTGGATCCTGCAAAATGCTCTAGGAATCTCCATCTGCCTTTATGAGCTCAAAGAAGTTCACATAGCCAATATGAAGAACTGCGGCTTGTTTTTGCTGGCACTGTGGCTCTATGATGTCTTTCTAGTACTTATCACTCCTTCACTAACCGGGTGTGGGGACGGCATAATGGAAATTGTAGCTCTTGGACCATTCAATTCAGCACAGCACAAGAAAATCCCATTTATGCTGAAGATTCCAGTGTGGTACCCTACATCAGATTCTGACAGACCTTTTACTGTCCTAGCCTTTCAGGACATTGCAGTTCCTGGTCTCCTGGTAACCTACTCTCACAGATTTGACATTAAGGCACACTCATCGGGGATCTATTTTGTAACTCCTACTGCAGCTCATAGCTGTGGTCTGTTGGCAAGCTTTGTTGTTTCAGCATTATTGCAGAAAGATCAGACGGCTCTTTTCTGCTTGATGCCATTCATTCTTACTGCTTGCCTGGTTGTTGCTTTTTTGAGCCAGTTGAGAACATTTTGGACAGGCAGCGGTTTTACAAAGCAGCCCTTCCTGCCCTCCCTCAGAAATCAGTATCAGCTACCCTGATGCCCCAAAACACCCAGATCCATAGGTGTGACTGAAAGAAGGAAAAGAATGTATAACTGAACATATACCCAGTAAAGACCAATTAGATAATTTGTGTTGACAAAAAGAATTTGCCAATACCAACACACAGAGCAACAAGAAAACCTCATGTTACCCAGAGAAAAAGCAAGCGCCAAACATGACTGATCTTGAATGAAATCTTAAATCAGAGAACTGGATAGACACCATGGGAGCTGAAAGAATTCCAGAGCCACATCCTGAGAAACCAACTGTATAATATCATCAGTTTCCAGGTAACAAGGGAACCTCCCTGGAAAGAGACTTTAAAAGACTGTATGAACAGACAGCTCTAATCTAATAATAAAAGTGTAACTTGTAATAGCATCCTTTTTTTGTGAAATGCAAGTGCTTTATCTTGTTCTGATCTCTGTGTACACATGATACTCTTCCATTAAGCATTTCTATACCGATGCTATTACACACAATAGAGTCATATCAAGATATTTTATTTTACAGTGTTGAATAAGAAGTTAAAGATAACAGTAAAGAACACAAAACATTCTTATACAGTAAGTTCAGGGAATAAACATAAAGGAATCTACCGTTCTAAGGAAAACACTAAATAATGCCTTGATAGGCATCATTGAAAATTATAAAAAGCATGGATTCATAACTAAAGACAAAAACTATGTTTCTGCCAGGCTAATGCATGAAAGAAAAAAACAAATATCAATGCAGCCACAAAAAAAAAAAAATTGTTGCTTTTTTGTTTTCTTTTGGGTATGGGGGGGCTTGTTTGTTTTTTTTTGTTTGTTTGTTTTTAAATTCATGTAAGGCTGATTTTCATCCTAAGCTACCATACTCAATGTTTACTCCAAAGCAGACATATGGAACATTTCATTTCTACTTATTTCTGTTATATTATCAACTATATCCCAATGTCCCCCCCAAGCATAACGAAGACCATGTTTAGTTCCTAGAGATGTTAAAGGATCGTTGCAGGGATTACTGAGAAACAATCTGGCTCCATTTAAATAAGAAGTCATCATCTATTTTACTGCCAGTATGTTAATTTGGCCTGATAACTCCATTTGACAGACGGAAAAGAGGAAGCATACTGGTGCCTGTGAACTCAGACGGTGGAAAACTTGTAGTTCACACACCTTAACTACAAGATCATGCTTCCTTTTTGATCAAAATGCAAAATGTAAAAATTATATCCATTCTATCATAATCTTGGGTGGAGAAAAGGAGTGCCTAATTCTCACAGTATGGCTCCCAGCCACTTTCTACTAAGCAACTCCCCTAAACCCCATACCTCCAAAAATGTTTAATTAGTAGCTCCTTGAGAATAGGCACAATGCATTTTGCACTTCCTCTTTAGAGATTTAGGTACTTAAGAGATTATGCCTATAAATGTATAGCTTAATAACGAATATCAACGAGTGAAGAAACACTTTGTATTGGTTGTTCAGTGGAAACCGGGAAGAAACTTCTAGCGTACAGCGAAATACACATACAGCACCCCCAGGAGGTCTCATGCTTTTTTTTTTTCCTCTGCTTTTGATCAAGTCTCTTTTTCTTTCTTTGGTTTGACAGTATAATTTACAAAAAAAACAGGAAACAGTATACCCCACTGGTACTGGGGTCCCCAGGACTATATATAGCTCTAGGGTCCCCAGCACAAGAAAGGCACAGACCTGTTAGAGTGGGACCAGAGTAGGGCTACAAAAATGATCAAGAGGGCTGGAACACCTCTCTGGTGAGGAAAGGCTGAGAGAGTTGGGGTTGCTCAGCCTGGAGAAATCTTACAGTGGCCTTTCAGTATATACGGGGCACTTATAAGATGGAGAGAGACCTTTTACCACGGCCTGTAGTGATGGGAGAAGGGGCAATGGTTTTAAAACTGAAAGAGGATAGGTTTAGACAGGATATAAGGAAGACATTTTTTACAATGAGGGTGGTGAGACACTGGAACAGGTTGCCCAGAAATGTTGTGGGTGCCCCATCCCTGGAAGTGTTCAAAGTCAAGTTGGATGGGGTTTTGAGCAACCTGATCAAAGGTGTCCCTGCCCGTGGCAAGGGGGTTTGGACTATATGATCTTTAAAGGTCCCTTCCAACCCAAACCATTCTATGACTCTACATTCCACTATTTTAGCATATATTCATTATGTATTTCGATAATGTACTTTGGAGAAAAGCCACAGGCTCAAAGCTTAAAAAAAAAAAACCCCAAACCCAAGAATCTCAAAAGCAATGACAGATTGGGACCTCATTCCTACGTAGGAGTTGAGACAAAGAAAGCATGCTCTTAGATCTGATAATATACACCTAGTCAGACATCAGATGGCCTGTCCACGATCATCCAGGAAAAGTTTATTGTGCAGAGGATTTAAACAAGGGCCTCCCAGATTGCAGACCTACTACCCCTGCCACCTGATAAAACCTCAGTGTTGTTTCAACTTGAAGACTGAAACAGAATGCATGGGCGGATCTTCCAGTGTGTCAAGTTTCACAGGCATATCTTTATTTTCTTCTATTCAAAAGGCATTCTGACATGGAAAAACAGAGAAAGACGGTGATTTTTTTTCCCAAATCAGGAGAACTGCCTGTTAGACAGAGAAACAATTTTGTCTCTCTGCATCAACAGAAAGGTACAGGGAAGGAAGACAGCAAAGACATTCAGCCAGAGGGACACAAAAACACATCCTCCTCAAACTTTACATGCTCATCACTCAAGGAAGTCCAGCAGAAAGGCTGAGCTGTTAAAAAATTCGCAAGTGTCATGTTTCACAAAGAAAGGTTTGTGACTCAACACTGGACAGGAAAAGCCTACAGCATTTTAGGGCAAGTTGTCAGTTGCTAAAAACAGCAGCTTTTTCTTTGTTGTAAAGGAGATGTATTTCATTACTCCCCTATCCACTGCAGCGAGCAAGAGGGAATTTTTACTGAAAAAAGGGACAGCAATACACACAATCTTAATATGAAAGGTTTAAAATGTTACCATCAACTGTAACCAGCATCATTAAAACCATGACCACAGTTGATGCTCTTTCTAAGTACCACTAGTAACATGACAGCTAAAATGGACACCACAGTCATGCCACTAGTCACGCTAAAGAATTTTTTTAAATTAGTATGTTTATAATAGAAGCAGTAACAGGACAATTTTATCTAAATTAACAGCCATACTTATTTAAAAACTATGATCGATATCTAGCAATATGACTCATCATCAGATAGAACCCTTTCAAGCACAATTGCTCTCTCCATAGAAAGGGCAAAAGCACAGAGAGAAATCATGCTATCAAATTCTCCAGATGTGGCCACTTAAAAATGACTGAACTTTCACAGTTGATGCTGAGTTCTGGGCACTTTCTTTTACAGTTGTCACTAAAGCATCTTTAACAGCACTAAGTGATAGGAGTCAAAATGAAATAAGAATAGTTTTTGTAACTTTCACCAGACAGCAGTAACTTGCTGCTGCTGACCTAAGCAGAATTTACATAAAAGGGGAAAACCAGAATTAATTCCAAGCAGCCCGGTTCCATGTATTGGACCTATTTTTAAACACATCAAACAAGACATGCAGAAGTATGGAAATTAGTATGATAACCTTTTAAACCAGTATCTAGCAACAGTCTTACAGAAGGAAGGAAGAAGGGAGATGGGGATGGGAATATCAAGAAGGCACGGGAAGGCAATACCAGCAAGTAACTGATAGCTTGAAGAACAAAGGAAGGATACCTACCAGCAGATAGAGACTCTCTTAGAGGCATAAGCCCATGTGCACATTCACTACCTGACCAAACAAAACATCCAAACACTTGGGATCAGGCTTGCCTGTCTTAGCAGTGGCTGAGAAGTGTCTCCTCACATGACTGAATGCAGTAAAAAAAAAAAGAAATTAAGCATGCCCCAATCCTGAGCCAAGTAATACCTTCCCTTCTTGGGAACAGAAGAGAGACAACCAGATTGGAAATCACATCTGAAAACAAACCTATTTCCAACTCAAAGGAGTTCTCATCAGAGGTAGGTGTCTCTCTCCTAGGGTCAATAACTGAAAAGCCTCAAGTTCCCTTGCTTGTCTTATCCGCCCTGACAAATTGCAGAAAAAACATCTAACTTGGCGAATGAAGCAGTATCTCAGGTAGCAGCAGCAGTCCTATCTGCCATCCCACTTTGAAAGAAACGCAGTCTGAACGCCTTTTTTTTTTTTTTAAGGAGTTCTTCTTTTGGCAAATAAAGATAATACATATGAACACTTGACAGGAATAATCTTCTATCACAAGTTACAAAGTGTTTAAAGTCCATTGGAGAGACCAGTGCCATAAAAATATTTTTAAATACAAAAGAGTCAGCCCAGTGGCCAAAATTCAGAAAACACAGACTGTAAAAGCTTTTTAAGAAGGAAAGAAATAAAATGTGTTGATGAAAACTCTTTAAGCAAAGGAGCTTGTTCTGACGCTACGAAACTGTTAGACACAACTGAAAGGAAAAGGAATGCTCAGCTTTACAAATGCAGGCAAAGCACGTGTTTTGGCAGTGTTCGGCTGCACCCATCTGCATACTGGGGCAAAAAAGTTCTTGTAAGGTACTTGTGCACAGGTGTGCTATTGATCTATACAAAAAATCCAGCTACTGATGAGTGATCTTTGCTCCTTCTCCAAGGTCTTTCATATTTACAGTAGATGACTCCAAGAAGCACGCTCCAGTTTGAGTAAGTTATCCAGAGATCAACATTCCCAGCTGAAAACATGATACGGGACTGTTACACTCAATGCTTGAAGGCTTCGGTGATCACATAGCACTTAATATGATCTGAACTCCAAGCAAAAGAACTACAGATTTCAGGAAAGGAAGCAACCTTCAACATGCTGCTGAGGTCACTTGTACTAGAGTAGGACTACCATAACTACTCCTGACAGCTCCAGCTTGGTTACTTCAGCTGCTCCTTGGCACATGCAGCTCAGACTGCTCTCCATGAAACTCCTTTGCTACAGAAATAAAAACACAAACAGTTTTCCTTGCTTAGATTTGACAGCAGAAGACAGCTTCTCTTCTGGGGGCCTTCAAAAGAAAACTGGTAGGTTAACAATGCTGACCTAGATGAAATTCAGAAGCTGCCTCAAGTTAATATTTGGGCTGATCATTCAGTGATTTTTATGCCATCTTTTGTTAGGACAAAAGTGTAAACTAACAGGTTTTGAACTTCACCACTACTCTAAGACATGCGACAGCTGCTAGAAAGGCTGTTTTCCTGAAGAGGTGCCACAGCAATCAGTTTAAAAAGCTGACTTGGAACACAAGGGAATAGGATCACTCCCTGAGGGTAAAATCCTTACTGAACTGTGAGGAAACTGATGGAAGACCTAAGTCTGACAGATTCTGGAGGCAGAGGAAGGCTCACTGCCACAAACACAAGCTCAACTCTTCAGTTGCTCCAAATGAAAGAGAGGGGCAAAATTCTGTGCTTCTCCTTTCCTTTGGGCCTCCTGTAACAGACCACATAAATCAGTGCAGCAGGAAAGGGTGCCTGCAGCTGAACCCTCTGCAGACGGTGCGCTTGGAAAGTATGGACAGAAAAGAAGGCGAAGCAGTAGTACCTGATGAAAAATAAAACTAGCAATTTCTTTCAAGAAATACGCTGAATTTGTGCTTTGTCACTAAGCTCTTCTTCCAAAGACAAGACACTCCTACAAGAGAAAATTCACAGATCCCAGGATGATGTCAAAGACCTAAAGAGCCAACAAATATGGGGTTTCTCCTCGTTATTTTTAGGGCTCCGGGCTTAAATCTCTGATAACTCATTGATACATGTGGTGCTCCCCTAAACAAAGGAAGATATATATGAACACCTGAAAGTGTATCAAACCTTAAGCCATGAAATGCAGCTGAAAGCCTAATGTTTTAGGTAGTGGACTACAGAAGGGCCATTAAAAAAAAAAAAAGGATAAAAGCAAACAAATCAAAGACATAGGCAACAGATCAAAACACAGGTAGCTGATAAGACATGAAAAGAGCTATGACTTAATCTGTAGGTTGGGTCAGGCTCCAGCCTTGTTAAATTATGTGAAATAAGAGGTCACAGCAATGTTACTGCTAGACCAAAGAAGCCCGTGTTTGCAAGTCTTTGGGTATATGCATCCTTTCAAGCTAACTATGCCTTTGGATAAGTGCTCAGAAGTGTAAGTCTCCGATCTTTTTTAATAGAAGTTTCAGAATTGGGACAAAATTGGCTTTCTATTTTTTCAGTTTGTCACTGAGAAAATAGTAAGATTGTGCAGCGCTTTTGTGAAGCAAGCCTACAGCCTTGTAGGACAAGTGACAAAACCATTATTTCTACCTTTATGGAGTTACAGAATATCAAAACAAGTTATTGTTGGCATGAGAAGCTAGTGACTTGACATTTCAAGCTGATGTTTACTTGAGTGGATATCTATTGAAAACATCTTGATAAAAGCAGCACTTCAAAGCTCTAACAAAGGGTCCTAAATTGACTGAGACCTGCACAGAAACAAGCTTTAAAGATTGCATACGCTAAGAATTTGGTTACTTCGTACAACTTACTGCTGTAAAATTAGTTTGCGAACTACTGAGAAACCAAGATTCTAGAAAATTCTTCATATGTAACGTTTGCTAGAATACATTAAATTTCACAGACACCTTCCAATCTCCTTACCTCTTGTCCTGAAAGGTAGTATGCTGCTAGAAGACCACCAATGAAGCGAATATTGACCTCAAAAACAGATACTTCAGAATTCTAGAACAAGAAGAAAAGAGTAAATAATTAACCAACTCCCTAATCAAAGAAGGAAAAAATAATCATCTAGGCAGATGCAAGTACATACCCTAAACCAATATGCATGCAAGAGTTTGTACTGTTTTAACATCTAGAGCCATACTGAAATTCCTGTGTGCATCTTCACAACACCAAGTGATGAATTCCAGTAACAGCTTCAACTGATTTTTAAAAATCAAATTATTTTTTCTCCTGCTGCCTAATCATATTATCACCACAAAGTGCAATTAAAGTTGTCTCGGGATGCTGGGAAAGAAGGCAAGGACTGTACATTTCCATAATTTGGCATCTTTGCTCTTACATTTAAGCATAATTTCAAATCTTCTGGGTTTACAGGATAAAGTAGAATAATAATTAGAGAACTCTAGTAATATGCTTTCTTAACCTGAATTCCAACATGCGATTTCAAAATCAGAGCTCCATTTTAACATAGTCTCTGTCTAGGAATAGCCTTTATGTATTTAACGTTACGACAACAAGGAATGCAAGACCACTGAGAAACTCAAGAGAATAAACTGGTTTACTGCCTTCTTCCACAGTAACATCCTTTGGCTAAATTCACCAGTACATTTTGACTTATTTAACCCACTGAAAAATTAAGAGGAACTAGCTGGTTTTAGCATCTTTCTGCCTCCCGCTGCACCCCCTTCACTGCTTGCATGCATCCCATCTGTCTCCCCCATAAACTTCTATTCATTCAACGCATTAGACAGAAATGTAGTTTTATTAAAAGATTTTCAGATACGGCAGTCTTTCCTTTTATCCAGAAAAGTCATTAGAATGTACAACTGTACAAGCTGACCTACCAATTAGCACACAGTTGAAACTGTATTTATAGGTATATCTTTCCTTCATACTACTTCTGTGGCACCTGTGGTTGTACCATGCATTTTGCTTGCATCCAAAAGAAAGGAATTTTGCACACATTATTTCAGAAAGATTATATGAATACTTTAAAGATTTCCTCAAATGGCACTGATGATTAGAAGTCTAAGGTTTGAAATACTCCCAAACATAGGTTTTTAGTAAAAGATGTATTTTTATTCACACACAGGTGATACGAGAAAGATATCAACACCACAGTGTACAATTCCACTCAATACCTATGAAAGTCATGAATCTCACAAGCAATGGCACAGTGTACAGTGAAACCAGGGACTTCTATTTCCCAGTAAAAGAATCCCATAATACATATTCATGTATTTATAAACTTCAAACCATGTAAGGAAATCACTAGTCTGGCAGATTCAAGACAACAATGTTTTTGACTACATAGGAAGCTGTAATTGAACCTCAGTGGGTCATGTAAATTTCTTCCCCCCAAATCCTAGATTAATTCTGCAAATTTATATGGAGATTGCTTCAGATCAGACAAAAGTTATGGGAGCAATTTAGTTCACCCTCATGATGGTACCTTTATGCCTATACTGTCTCTGATATATTTAGGGTCTTCAGTTTTAGACTGAATAATTATCTGGTACTAACTGTAAAAAGCAGAGAGCAGCATTTCTTTAATGTTTGCCAGATAGTCAATGTAAAAAACAAGAGGGGGAAAAAAACCTCAAACATAATTTCTGAAATGTAGAATATCACAGATTAATATATGACATTACAATGATGTATACAATATAAAAACAACAAAAAGCATCTGCTCAATTCTGACTGTACACCTACATTTCATTTTGTGCATTACTGAATGAAAAATTATTTTTGGAACCATAGAGCAAGTCCAAGGATTGAAATACAAATTCTGTCACAGACTGTGACACAGTCCCAGAATTAGTAATAAGAACACTAATCGACAAGGATAAAATAGAGCCATTCCTCCATTTAATGATTCCAAACTCTGCACACAAAAAGAATGCCTAGATGTCAGAGGCTGTATGACCAGCTGGGAAATTCTTCTGATAGATTTCAGAACCTGTAGGCAAAGTAAGACGACTCAAGCGGCATTCTTCACCTTAAAACATCTTAAGGACATGGGAGAAGAAGAGATTGTATTGTTAAGTAATTTATACACCATGGTTTGGGGGAAATGGGCTTTCACAGCTCAGTTATTTCCAGCTGCTATCAGATAGTAAAGCCACATTTTTCTGCATTCATTCATTTCTGAGGCCCTGTTGGGTCTCACTGACTACTTTCCCTTTCTTCCATTATCCAATTATACTTTGTACTTTGAAAACACAATATATGCATGTATCTTTACTTAAAGTGTGAAAGGGTTGGGGTGGGTTGGGTTTTTTTCCAAAATACATGAAGTTATAAAGACAGAGAAGTTCACTAAAGCTTATATCTGAACTTCTGAAACTTTTAATCATAAGGGTTTTTTTTAAGTTCCAGCTGAAAGAACTCCTCTGTCTCACCCCAAAAGGAACACTGTTAAAAGGAGTAGAGAAATATTAGGGCAAGCGCTACTCACCACACTGAAATCAAGATTTTTGTCAATCCACTCTTGTCCTTCTCTGAATTCATCGTGAAGCCCCATGATATAAAGAGTATCCAATGCATCTACTATGGTAGCACCCATTTGTGAGTTTCCTACACGCAAAAAGAAGGATTTCTATTACAAGTGATTATTTCATTACTTTTCTTAAACATTACAAGCATGAGAAAATAACCCAAGCAGTAGCAAAGCAAAGTTACTAGGAAGATGTCAGTACAAAGAATAATCAAAATGAGCAAGGAATTAGCAGCCACATAAAAGGATGACACTTCTCTTTCAAACCATCAGTCCTCCGGCACGGTTTGGCTTCTGGGGAGAAAAGAAAACTGAAGGTTAAAAAAAAAAAAAAAAAAAACCCCNTGCTTTCATAACTTGAACATAAGCAATGTACTTTGACACAAAAAAAGGACAGAAAGACGTTCAGCTTCAAAAAGCTATTAGGAATTCTAGGACAGAAGTGTTAAAAAAAGCATATGCAAGATAACGCAAATGGTACTTGCAGTAATGCCTCGCATTTCCCAGCATTTACTGCTGAAACGTTGATGTTTTTGCAATTATGGAAGCTACCTAGTCACTGAAAGCACAGACTGATAAGCAGGGATGCCCTGGCTCAGCTTCAGTACTAAAGCCACAACCCCAAAATGTTCACGTCTCTGGCAGCAGGGACCCACACTATGAGGTGCTAATGGATACCTGAATGGTCACCATTTAAAGTGGAGCATTTAGAGCCAAATAAAAATCAATGGTGCTTTACCCTAAAATGCCATTCACTTGAAACAGCAGCAATTTAGCGTTGATTGATGAGTGACTCATCAGTTTGTACAAGGGAGACAGGATGAGACAGGATGGGTGAGCCTCTGACCATGAGAACCATGTTAGCTTTGACCTCCTCAGGCCATCCCAACCTAGTCTTATTAGGCAGAGGTCTTTGTTTCTACAGGAAAGCAAGAATTACCATGGGTTTATTTATTTTCATGGAGTGTATACAACTCCCTCCGCACTCAGAAAGTACCTGAATTTCACTGTTCATACAGGTATTCTATAAAACAGTACAATAACGACGTGATTAGCACTTTAATGGCAGTAGTCTCCTAACAAGTTATGCCAATTTTATTTTTTTAAGGTGCTTTTTATCCTTAATGGAATTTCCACAGTACAGTGTTCGTGCTCAGTTGTTTCTATTCATTATTTTCTGATTTTTACATGTTTACAGAATTTTTTTCCCCCTCAAGCATAACAACAACTGAATGAAGCCATCACCACCATTGTATTTCTTTTACACACCTAAATGACTGATACTTACATGCAAGCTTAATTCCATTTTCAGAGACTTCTTTCCCCGACTCATAAAAATTAAACACAAGTCTCTGACAAAGTAATCACCAACTGATTTCTTCAAAAATAGCCGTGCGTCTGTTTTAATTAACTTAAACTCAATATGGAAAGCTTTAAGTCAGTGGCATTTGTTAAGAATATTCAAGTACAGATGGGGGCACACTGCCTTTCTTAAGATTAACTAAAAGACATAGCCTTTGACAAATTGGCCACCAGGCACACCTATAACCCTCAGGAAATTAATTCCTCATGGTGTGTAAGTACTGTAAAAGGTTTTAACACCTTCAGCCAAGTGACAAATTCCATCGCTTGCGCTGAAGCCGAGGTCCCTTTGAGCAGAGTTACAGCATGTGCTTAACTTCACACCTTTTCATAAGCATAAGGTGACAGTTATCTAATTTATCACTTCAAAACTATGCAAACCAGACCATGACACAAGGATTAACTTCAGTATTAGCTGACAAGGTACTTCTGACCTAAAGTTGGAATGTGTTACACTGCCACGGCGATGAAATTAATTTCTGTTCCTTTATTTAAACCATATTGATAACACTTAAAAATACACAATGTGTTTGAACAAATAGGGACACATAGCCTTGGGAAATCCTGAAAGTTCCTTTTGTAACAGTTTTAAAAAATAAAAACCTTCTAACGAACACAGTGATAACCAGATCAGTAAGCTCTCATATTCTATAAACGGCATGGGGCGAGGAGAATACATTGCATGGAGATACACTGGTGTGTCATCGTCGTCCCCCACCCCAGAAAAAAGTTCAGACACCGCTGTACTATCATCCCATTTTCTAGATCTCAAAAGTACATTCAAGTGTTCACGGGGCAAGGACAGCAATACATTGAGCATAAGCGTATCTACTTTCCAGCCCTGCAGAAAATATCTTCAAAACCACAAAATTTAAACAACCTTTTCCACAGAGTTTTCTGCACAGAATCATGAAGGAAGGTCCATGGAAATGCAAAACCCCATGATTATTTTTGCTGTCTCATCAATCCAATAGATGCATCCAGACAGGGACTGAGAGTGGCAAGGCCAGTCCTGCTGGAACAGAGCTCCCTGCAGAATTGACCCAAAGTGTCCATGGTTTCCTAACACGTCCATAGCGATAGAACAATACAACTTCACCAAAGACAAGAAATTTGCTTTCATCCTCGCAGCGTTAAAAGTGAGCCCTCAACCCCATATATAGAACTCTTGCCTAAACCAGTAGTCTTCAATAAGGATTAACTGACAACCTGTTTCACACAAGATCCTCCAGCACTCTTTGAAGCCACAGAAATAAATGCAGTCGGATAGAGCAAAACAGACTTGCTCAGCGTTTTTTGAATCAATTAAAGGTGTAGGTTCATACTCTAAGCTTTTGTCTGGGCCACACTCCAATAGTTTGTACAAGCTCTCCCTCCTGCTGCCTTTTTGCCCCTTTCTCCCATCTTTTCTGTCTATCTTTCCCAGACCCACAAGCACCTAACAAAACACTGCTGAGCAAAGCCCCTTCAGCTCACACGTTCCTCTTCCCTGAGCAGTGACACATGCCTGTTTCTGAGGTGCAGATCAGTATGGTTATAGTTTCTAGACTCCAGGTGAGAGCTCAACTATTTCTTACCATGGTTTCCTGAGGATAGCATTTATACCCTAACCCATAATAATTTATTAATTTTTCTTCTTTCTTATTAATAGGTAGGCTATTTCAACCAAATTTGGTTTATTTTTCCTTTTTCTTCTTCACCATACGGTAACTAACCCTAACTGCTCACCAGCACTTCTTTCTTGAGGAAGACTCAGAAGAGCAACCTTTGTTTTTTCAAACTTTTTTGGCTATACACATTTCCAAAAGGTCAAGAGATGACAGTCAATATTTTGCAACAGATTGCCTACCCAGCCTTCTTCCTTTAGTGTCAATCAGGCAGCACAAAGCAAGCTAATTCCCTCCTCCTGGGCATTGAGGGTGAAGAGTACAAAATGCAGAGTTCGTACCCAGAAGTCTTGTGCCTACAAGAATGGAGGGCAGAGCTGGACATAAGGCAACACAAAGGACAATAGACGTAACATCACTGTGGCTGCCCCATGCTGCAAGATAGGTATAACTTAAAACCATTTGTGGGCTACACTAGGTTGGGTTAGAGATTAAAGTTAATAGCTCTCAGCTTCTTTCTTGGCGGACTATTTGGAGTGTATGTCATTTTTAACTTGTTCCTTCTTCTGTATCTGCCAAGGCCCACAACCTAACCAGAACAGGCAACGACACTGTCACAGCTGTCTTCCTCCACCTTAAAACGCACCGCGCTACCAGCAAGGCAGCAGCTGAAATCCGAAGCAGGAAGAAACAGCAAGTGTTCAAAGATCACCGGCTTGCATTACAGTCACCCATGGCGCCATAGGGAAAACCGACTACAATGGACAGGCAGCTGTACTTCCCTCTCCCAGTGCTGATACAAACCATTCAGTCCAAAGTCACAAAGAGAAGTAATTTTCCAGTCATAATAGGGTATGGTTTTTTTCCTTGCACAGCCATGCTAAGATCCATAAATTTTGCCTTAAAGGACAAGGAGGATAGTCTTCCTGCACTTAAACTGTGGAAGGTGTCATTTGAAAAGTGATAAAGCAACTCTAAACAATGAGATAATAGTTTAGAGTATATACCGCTTACTTACTACCACCTCAGCCAGCCTGATCTATTATTGCTCAGGATACAGAGAGAGCAGATGTCTCATTGTAGTGAAAAAGGCTATAAAACAATTAAATTATAATAGAAAATAACACTTCTCCTAGCTGAAGGCACTCCTCCCAGGGTCTGCCTCTGTTCAATACAAAAGCTTGGTTGGTCATGTTGCATAAGATAATAACTGATTCCAAAAGGGCTCAGTTTTACAAATGTCAGGTTAGGAAGTTTCCTTTCCATATAATTATAGTTCTAGTTGATTGAACTCCAAATTTAATGAAGTTTGCCTAATGAATGCAACGTTCATTCTTCTAAATAAAACAGAACATCCATCATGAGCTAATGGAAGAAATTTAGCAGTGAAATAGCTGAGCTATTAACAAAATCGTACACACTCTCCTTAAGCAAGAGTATTATTCCAAAGGACTGCAAAATAGTAAATCAAATTTATATTTAGGTAGACTTCACTTTCCTGAGATTAGACAAATAATTCCTTCACTTTATAGCACATAAATCTACAGCCTGAAATATCTAGCAAATCGTATGACTAAGTGTAAACAGCAGGGTCATTAAAAGAAAAATGGTCTTCGTATCTAAAATTCTTTCAGTATGCCAAAGTGCTAGATGAAGAACTGGTTTATTTATACCATTTTAAAGTCTCACAAGAGACTATCAAAGTACAGGGAGACAGATCGTTGTCATGTGTTCCATGACAAAAGGAATATGAAGAAAATAAATGGCCCGTTTTCATTATACTGTAAGTACAGAGATTTAGAGAGCCCGATACCAGCTTCAGGGTTGCTTAGTGTATTTATTATGTGGAAGCAGAAGAGACTATAAGCAGTAACGTACTACAGAAAATATGCAAACTAGCACAGATCAATTACGATCGGAGAAGACTGAAAATCTGAGACACAGCCACATTATGTAAATAAGGAATAAGATGACAAATTAAAACTCTACGCCAGCAAACTTAAGTCATGCACTCCAAGTTGAAAAGTAATCATCAAATAGGTGCTTCACAGAAACTTTGATTAATTGGCATGTCACCCATACCCACTTCTTTCTTCAACAGGTATACACCACACACAAATCCCATTTCTTCCAAAAACACTGCCATGGGGGGTTTTATTTGCCCAAGTTGGGGGCTGAGCAGGTGTACTTGGTCTGGCTGGGATGGAGTCAATTTTTTTGCGCAGCAACCTGTATGGTGCTGTGTTTTGGGTTTGTGACTAAACCAGCGTTGATCACACAGCAGAGTTTTGGCTATTCCAGAGTTGTGCTTGCACAGCATCAAGGCACTCTCTTTTTTTCTCCCCTCCGTCCCTCCACAGTGAATAAGCCGGGGTGGGGGGGTAAGAGGCTCAGAGGGGACACGGCCATGACAGCTGACCCAAACCGATCAAAGGGATACTCCATACCATATAACGTCACACTCAGTGATAAAAGCTGAGAGGCCGGGGGTTAGTCAGGCAGGTAGCCATTCCTTGGGGACCAGCTGGGCTTCAGTCTGCTTGTGGGAGGTGGCAAGTGACTGTCTTTGCATTACTTCCCCCCCCCCTCACCTCTTTCTTTCACTTATTAAACTATCTCTATCTCAATCCACGGGTTTTCCTCACTTTTACTCTTCCTATTCTCTCCCCTGCCCTGCTGGGGAAAGAATTTTCCTTCTTTCCCTTTCGCCCTCTGTCTGTGTGCGCTTTATCACTCTTGTGTCACAAGTGTGTTAGTGTCTTACATTTAGCATCTATCCAGAGACCAGCTGCAGGAGTAACCTGAAGGAGATCACAGAATCACAGAATAGTCAGGGTTGGAAGGGACCTCTGGAGATCATCTAGTCCAACCCCCCCGCCAGAGCAGGGTCACCTACAACAGGTTGCACAGGACAGCGTCCAGGCGGGTTTGG
>VZSZ01009107.1:154416-171259 GCA_013398815.1 Ibidorhyncha struthersii
CCAGATGCGGCCTCACCAGGGCAGAGTAGAGGGGGAGGATGACCTCCCTCGACCTGCTGGCCACACTCCTTTTGATGCACCCCAGGATGCCATTGGCCCTCTTGGCCGCCAGGGCACATTGCTGGCTCATGGTCATCCTGTTGTCCACCAGGACTCCCAGGTCCCTTTCCACAGAGCTGCTCTCCAGGAGGTCGGCCCCCAACCTGTACTGATGCATGGGGTTATTCCTCCCCAGATGCAGTACCCTACATTTACCCTTGTTGAATTTCATTAAGTTCCTCTCTGCCCAACTCTCCAGCCTATCCAGGTCACGCTGTAAAGCAGCACAGCCTTCTGGCATATCAGCCACTCCTCCCAGTTTAGTGTCATCAGCAAACTTGCTGATGGTACACTCTATCCCTTCGTCCAGATCATCGATGAATATATTGAACAGGACTGAATATATTGAACAGGACTGATATGGACTGAGATACAGTCTATTCAAATGGATCATCAAAATGCACAGTAGGTCAGAGCAGGGCAGCTACAAAGTCAAGGAAACCCGCTTAAGTGGCAAAATTACCATGAGGCCACTCTGCCTCCAAGGAAAGTGATACACAATAGGCACGTGTAACCATTCTTACCCTTCTACCTTACGCAGTGACCGAAAAGGAAATAGTTTATTATCAAGCAGAAAAGATAGCAGATCAAAGACCCAGCAGCGGGATGCTCATCAATTCCTTTACAATCAAGGTAGGGTTTTAATATTTCCTAAACCAGAGGGGGAAAAAAAAAAAACCCACAGAGGAATCTAATACAAACCCTTATTGTTGTTTACAAGGACAGCCTGCAGATATCGCCACCAGCTATGCTTTGATGAAAGCTAAAGGAATTGGCAAAATTGCTTGAGGAAAAACAAGCAGTTGGATATAGCAAAAGCATTTGGGCTGTTATTGAAGACAACTGCCTCCATATCATACAAATAGCAAGTATCTCTGTGTCAAGACATCCCTGCTATGGAAATAAGTTTTTATACTCCAGAGAGCCAACTTCTCTTCATAAGCATTAGAAAGCTGCAATCTATTGTTGGTTATGTGTAGAGGCTAAAGATCTGGACGTAACAAAGTGGCTTTCACTCTCAAAACAGCATAGCCAGTGGGATGATCCTACTGATGGACAAAACCCTAAGATTCAAACAAACCTCATGTACCAAAAAGAGTATCGGTCTCACAGCCACCCATATCCAGTTCTTGTTTTTTTTTTTTTTCCAGGGCCCTGGACAGACATCATCTGCTGCAAGCAGAACCTACTCCTACCAGTGCAGAACGTCTTCGATTAGTTGTGTGTTTCGTTGGGGTGGGGCGAGGATCAACCTGCGAAAGGAATTTAAGAGGACCAAAGTCTTAAGGGGATAATTTTTACTTAATTCCTAAATTAAATTTCTGCTCTGGCAAGTGACCTGAACTTCAGGGCATTCCAGCACTACTGCCAGAGTAATCCGACAACTGGGGTGTGCCCAAGCACAGAGCAGATCCTTCCGATTTGTCCTATTAGGACGAGAAGGAAATGGGTTCAAGTTATGCCAGGTGAGGTTTAGATTGGATATTAGGAAAACTTTTTTCACTGAAAGGGTTATCCAACATTGGAATAGGCTGCCCAGGGAGGTGGTAGATTTGCCATCCCTGGAGATGTTTAAAAAAAGGGCAGACGTGGTACCCGGGGACTTGGTTTAGAAGTGGTTTTGTCAGGTTAGGTTAATGGTTGGACTTGATGATCTTAAAGGTCCCTTCCAACGTCAACAATTCTATGATTCTATTCCATCACAGTGATTCCAGAAACAAGAGAGATGTAAAGCCTCCTCAAGGAAGTATACCCTGGCACACTTTGAATCTAAAAGATTAGTTGTTTTTCACATAGGCAGGTGTTTTAATCCCTAGCAACAGAGTGAAAATGCTTCCTTGATAAACTCAGCCTGACATTAAACACAGAGTTATTAGGGTCTTAAAAAAATAAATATTCTTGTTATTGATATTCCTGCCTGCCCAGCTTCAGAGCGGCTGAAAAACGCAGACTAGGCAAGACTCTACTACTGATCTAGGGAAAGCACAGCAATTTCTACTAAAAGAAACCCAAAGAATTCAAGTTTTCAGACTGTAGCAACAGGATTACTTAATGTAATAGACAATTACAGATGTGGTAGAAAAAAAAAAGTAACATGAAAATTAAAAGCAAACAATTATCAACCCAGTTTTCTATATCTCTAATGAGGCTCTGGCAATAAAGCTGCCACTACCGAAGCATACCACTTGTAAAATATCTTAATGACTCACAAGGAACAAGATAACGTTTAAGAAAATGAATTAAGCTTTTGAACAACACAGTTTAATTCCACTGTGAAAAGAAGTGCCTCAAAATTAGTCAATGAAACCATACATTTCATACAAAACTGCAATGTATGATTTCAGCTCAGCCATAAAACACAATGAATAAGCCTTTAAGTATCCATGAAGAAACCAATTGCCTTTAACATTTTAGACTAATTAAAAAAGCAGAACAAAAAAATAAGCATGTTGATTGCTTAGTTCTGTTAAATTGCTGATAATAGACAACATGAAAAGGAGTTCCTAATCTTTTGTAACAGACAGTAAAGTATTTTAGCATACAAATAGCATTAAACAATCAGTTGTAATGCTTTCCTTAATCTAATAAATGAGGAAGTAATGGGAGTGAAACACTGAAGTGTATGCTAGTCTTTGAATCTATTAAAAAATGGACCTACAGGTAGATTAATCAAACTGCCGCTTAAGTAGGTATGTCCGCAAGACCCAAATTTTAAAACTTTGTCTAAGAATTTATACTACAGTAAACCTTCCTCTTCTCTGCTCTTCACTTGATTGCTTCGCTTTGCTTTCCAACTAAATCCTACACAGCCCTTCAGCTTAATTCAAAATTCACACAAGCAAGAGTTGAACGCAGTCCCTCTAGTACAAAGCCTGAATGTCCTCAAAACTAAAACTGAAAAGGGCTGAACTGCTTCTGAATTACAGTTGCCTTACTGCCTCATACGTCTGCTGGCTTCAGACGACAGCCAAGTGTACTTGCACCTGCCTCCCACTTTGTATGTCCATGTTGTTGTCCTTACCATATTTAGTTTTAGAACTCAGTATGCTAATCTTTATTTAGTTGTCATGCCCATTTACTTAATATTTTATTTCCCCATTTACTTGATATTTTAACACAGCCCCCCAAAAGCATAACCTTTATTTCATTTCCTTATTACACCCTCTGTTATTAATTCCAAATGATAGGAAACAAGTTTAAATTCAGGAACAGCATTCCCACAACCTAAATAATTCCCAAATCAAAACAAACTTAAGTGCAAAGATTCCCAATAGGAAACAAATATTTGGTTTTTTCCTCAGAACAATCCATCTGGTTTATAAGACAAAAAACAGAATATGATGCTATTAGAGAGAATAAACATTCTCAATTTGAGCCTGAGCCCTGAACTCTAATCTGACTTAATCTCTTCATTACTATTTGATGTAGATATTTACCTCACTATTCTATAAGGCAGGTTACAGAAATAAGGTGTGTATATCTAATTCCACTTTGCATCTCTTTTTTTAAAGGCAGAATTTTCAATCTTCTGAGTAACGCCATAGGATTTAACATCATCAGTTCAGAAACATGTAAAATTGCCAATGAGAACAATTGACCTAAATGTGTTGTACGTGAGCTAATACAAACTGGGTGAGAAGAATTCAGTGAGAATACTGTATTATTAAAGAGAACAGAAGACAACAGCTGCTCACAGTGAATCTTTCCGAGATGCATAGGCACACTTGTGACAGTTGGATGAAACAGCAGTAACATTCAAAAAACATTCTTAGCTAACCACAGTTGTCTTTATCTACGGCACCAGTACTGTAAAACAGTTAAGAGGGAATGTACAGCCAGATTGCTTCTTGCCTGCACACATTTGCAAGTTTTAGAGAACAACCATATTCTGAATAAACACCAGGTCTATTGCAGTGAAGCAAAACAGTGTTTACAAAACACTGTTTGCCCCATTAGCAGGATCAGAGGTCAGCTTTAAATGAGGTGAACCGAGGAAGAGTCAGAGATTTCATAAGGGGAAGTCTTAGCATCAACGTTACAGTCTTTAAGTGAAGTTGCATATGGATAGAGAATATATACAGAAGGTATGCCAGAATGTCCCTTAAAAAATGCTTAAATTTTCTTAAACTAATCTGCCAGAAGATAAGGGAAAATTGTTCTCACGCAGGTGAATAATTGTTTAAAAGATAGGAAATGGGATAAGTATAAACAACCAATTATCACTGTGAGGGGAAACCATCAGTGGGATCCTACAGAGATGCTTGGGCACACGTTTATTTAAGATAATTTGGAAATATTTATAAATCATATTCCTAAGTCATTCAGAAATACCGGATGAAGATTTTGAAAAAGAATGCTACTGCAGAAAAGCCACCCTATAGTGAGTTCCTAGACTCCACAAGGAGCCAAAAAGATGCAAAATACAATTACGAGGAAAGGAAAAGTGAACAAAAGGGAAAACAGAACTAAGTTTTAGTCTTCCTCTCTCAAAAAAAAAAAAAAAAACAAAAAACTTTAAAAGATACAAAGGAGATAATGTATAGGGTATGAAAAAACGTGTGTATGAGAAATGACTTAACAGCCCAAGAGTCTCCATGAAAGACAGGCACACAACTGAGGGCATATACAGTTCTACAAATTCATGAATAGCAAGGAAAAGACTACTAAAGGATTGGGTTTTTTCAATACCAAAACTAGTCACCTAGGACAGTGAGCAGACTTCAAAACCACAAAGTTTTCTACAGAATGTGGAACCAAACTATGGAACCAGTCATAATGAGCAGTCCTTACTCATAATAAGCACGTGCTCTTAAGTTTGCATAGATTCAAAACCAGACCGAACAAAATCATGGAAAAATAAACTAAAAGTTATTAAATAAGACTTGCTGCCTCTGACCGCAGAAGCACTAATTCTACACAAACTTTTATAAGCCTGGAGAGTACTCCGAGGAACACTCACTACAGGCTTCTCCTGCTCTTACATTTCTTCCCAAGGTAGCTGCTGTGAGCAATTTTTGGAGGATGAGTAATGATCATGTTTGATCTTGCATCTGACCTGAAGGAACTTTTCTTGCATTATCAGAACACTGTTCTGATTCCAAATGCGGCCAGCAACTCGAGAGTTACGTTCTTTCTTAAAATTTTATCTTCCCAAAATTTGCGTTACTGTAAAAAAAATAAAATATTCATTCTATATATATAATATTCAACATTGTCCCAGCATAGCCACTCATTACTGATTTTGCAGAGGACATAGCTGCCTAGGCCTGTCCTAAGGCCAGTTTCATTTACTTTAAAATCGAATAGAACCTGAAATACAGAGATTGGCCTGAAATTTGCATCGTGAAATTACCTCTCTTTATGACTTAGTGTAAATGGATTTTCTCCTCTTTCATTTGCCACAGAAAAAGGCAGTGATGGGTAGATTACTTGTGCACGTACAGTTAAGATTAAAACTGCTCACCAAGCTCTTTTTTTTCCATCAGAACAAGAAGTCAAGAACATATTTGTTTAGATATATACCTCATTTTTTTTTTTGTTTTCATTTATCCTCCACATGGATTCAGAGGCTGAAAATATATATGCACAGAAAAAGAGCAGAAGTTGTTTCTCCTGTCTGCTTCTTCATTAGGATTTTACAATGAGAAGATACCAGAAGTTTTTAGCCATATTTTCAAAAGGTCATCCCTCAGTCTTGTATAGAGTATATCATGTAGTTTCTTCCCAGTAAAAGTGTTTGTCTCCATAATGTTTACAATTTACAGGTTATTTGGCAACTAAAAAAGAAAAACAACACCAAAACAGAAAACCAAAAGGCCCGTGAAACCTGACACCCGACACTCAATTATGTGAACTTCAAAAGTAAAGGACGATTAACCAGATGACATCAGGTGACACTGTCAGAGAAGCTCAGGCAGCCCAAGAACTGTTACAGTGACAGATGACAAAAATGTCTAATCAACTAATGATTAGTAATCAGAGTAATTAAAAAAAAAACAAAACGTCTGTGAAAGCATTTTCTTGTAGTACTTGCAAGAAATATTCCACTTCTTGTTTTCTAGAGCACAAACCAGACAAAGAAATCGCATTATTCTCCCAAGCTATACTGTACTTGCCAAAGATATTGGAAAACCCGACTCCTTTGCCTGACTCAGCTCCTCCTCGCAACAGCCTCACGCCCTTGCAGTCTGACAAATGCATTTTCTCCGCGGGGCTTGGGAGCATCGCTGCTCCTGCTCTCCGGCACAAAGGAGAAATGCACTGTCAGATCTCCATTGCTTAGCAACACAGATCTGCAGCGAGAGCTGCCCACGCCGGCCGCGGCAGTGGGCAGTCGGCTCAGCAGCTTTCTCCCAGACCACGGGGCGTTATCAGTGGTGCTGGTGGCAGAAGGTCGAGACGGGCTGTGCAGCAAGCCAGCTAACAGGACGCGCTCAACAAGGTGGTAGAAACCAAGTAGTCCATTGGCAAGCTAAACAAAATTCAGCTAAGTGCCCCAACTGAATCCTTGAGTTCTCCCCTTGCTCGTCAACCAACATACACCTCAAAATTTCATTCTTCCGTATGTACGAAGCAGCAGCACATTACATTATATGACACTGAACATGCTGGACAAAAATCCCTCATAAAAGAGACAACAGCTGTATTTGGTCACGTATTAGGGAAGAGATATGGCACTGCATTGCAGCCTTGAGGCTCTACTAGGTAATAAACACAACCACAATGTGACTTCACTGGCAATTTTCCCTTCCTCCCAGCATACAACATCCTGAGACAGAGCCTGCAGACATCACAGATTAAATTGACCATTTGCGTGGCATGTGAGATAAAGAGAACAGGAGAGGCATGAAAGCACTACAGATGCACGAGACAGCTCTAGTGTGACAAAGTAATAGTTTCATTAAACCTTTGTGCACGAGAATGGGCATGTCTGTACGCAAGTATCTACAACTTTAAAACTCCACATCATTATGCCTTAGGAAAGATCTTTTCACACCCTTGAAAACGTATCTAGACATATCTGTTTATGTATGTATGCTTTATCAGATCATCTTCACATAATGTAGCTCATCTCTAGACAGAATATATCCAAATGCAAGGTTTGGAAATAAGCTGTTAGTAGTATGGGATGTTTACAATTTTGCAAATGTTTGTATCATTATTTTGTCATGTACTTATTACCTTACAAACTGCACATCTTCGCTTTATTCTTAGATAGTTAACATTACCAAAAAAAAACCCAAATACACCACAAATTTCAGAAAGCATCAGGTAAGATGACAGCCCGTGATTTCTAGTTTCGCTGAGGACTATGTTCTGAGTTGCACAAGGATTGTGGTCTGTCTTTATTTTTTTTTTTTCTTAAAGTCATTGCGGTTCTCAAATGTTGTTTTAGAAAAATAAAGATTGAAGACTGATACAAACCCACTAGTACAAACTGCTCAATTTAACTCACAATAAAGCATCCCCAAAGCTTGTGCTACAGTAATTAGTTCATAAGATATGGAAGTAAAAGATGCCACCAATACACATAGTTTAAAACTCTGAAGCATATCTGGACTGAGTAATTTTAATGGTGTTTCCGTAAGACGTTCACCTAGGGGTCACCAAACAAATGCAGGGACAGATCATCTTCAAACAGCATGTTTCAAATGGTTACTCTGATCCTCAAAAGCAAATCAAATCATATTTCATTACAGCAAGAGACTCTGATACCATCAACTGCTCTGGTTTTAGCTAAACCCAGAAAACCTTCTGAAGTAAGGCTCAGTGTTTGTCATGCTTGCTCATTACCCTCCATGCATCATCTTCCATCAGCCTTTTCTCTTCACCCTTTGTGTTCTAATGAGAACCTGGCCCAGGTCCCATACAACCCCACCTCTGCAATAACGCCCTGTGGCAGCCATCAAATTATTCCAGCAATTTAAGCAGCCCAACAAAAAAAACTTAGCTTTCTTTAGCTTAGCTGCTACAACCACCAGCAGAGCTGCAAATAAAAATTTAAACTGGAAAGAGAAATTACACCTCGCTGCTATACTTTCTCCTTGACTTTTGTACTTTATTTTATCCTATAGGGTAGGAATAAATAGCAAGTCTTGAGATTACCAGCCCTTTCAAAACCAGGCAACTTTTACAAAAATAGGAGCAAGTTATCACCTTGTTTTGCCAACAGAGAACCTCTAGTGGTTTGTTTCATACATGATCTAAATGTAAATATCTAAAAGCCCACCAATATCCAGTAATACTTCCCCAAAGCAGCACCATACTATTGATGCTGTGCCCCCGCTGTTGAAGAGGTACTGTTCAAGATTTTAACTGCTGACTGACTACACGGTTTGATAGGCAACACTTTTAAGCAGGTTCTGCTTTACAATTTACAGTCACCAGGTCAGACATCTCAAAAAAGATTGGCAAGAGTTTCTAGTTGCAGGCCAGCTAAAGCAACCCCAGCAGGTTTTGTTATAAAAGTCAAACTAATAATTGGGGCAGCCCACAAATGTTTTTGCTGGCATGCTTTAGTAAGGCAAAGAGCATCTTGCTTTAAAAGTTTATCTCCTTTCCTTATTTTTTTATTGACTTAAAACTAAGATTTATAAGAGCAGAGCAGGCCATCTCCTCTCCCCTTCTCCAACCCCAGCTAGATCTTGTGATGCTGGGAACACTCATGTTCCTCTTGGCATAGTTATAGATACACAGTGCTTCAGAGGGAAAGGGGAGTCCAACAGGGAAGATTAATGCCTTATTTGCCTTCTAAATCGAATCACGTTTACCTCACTTGAGAGTTATCACTAAACCCGATTTCCCAGAGATTCACACAAAGGGCTGCAGTGTCAACCAGTGATACCATCTCCTTGGTGAATCTCACAGACGTGCTATGAGTTGAAATGGAAGTACAACAGACCGCAGTAATGGCAGAAAATAGTTTGGGTCAAATCATCTTTGAGATGAATAATAAGAACAGGTTTTGCTGAGCAGCTTTTAATTAAAAATAGCATCAGATTTCAAAAAGAATTATGTAATGCTTCTATAAAGGCAAATACCACTGGGAATGGTGTCATTACGGGTAAAAGAGATTGGTGAAGTACTAGCAATAACAACACAGCCTAGACAGTCCTTGGTACAAGGACCAATTTTTTTTCCCCGTTCCCATCAACCACCCACCAAATCAACAATAGCTGATTCTATTTTAGACTTGGTATATACTGAAGACTATACATTTCAGAAAGTTTTTCGTATGAAATAGCCTTGAACAGAGCAATCATAACATGATATGGCTAAAAAATAAATGGCATAAAATAGCACCTGGATTTTAAAATGACAAACACTTAGGGAAATCGGCAGCTAGAGGTGGCTGGAACAAGAGGATCAGAAACTTGGATGTGAGGAGGCCTGCAATTTCTTTCAGAAAGCAATGCTGAAACTCCAAAGAATAAGCATTCCAAAGAGGAAAAAAAAGTAGAAGTCCTCCAGACTTATTAGGAGACACATTAGAAGTAGGCAGAGGAAGAATGGAAAGAAAAAAAAAAAAAGACTAAAGTAAAACTATAATTCAAAATTGCTTCAAAATATTGTGTCAGTCACATTAAAAACAAACAGAAAAACGTTTTCCTGCCATATAAAGAAAAAAAACCCCTAACTTCATAGAGAGTCTGGGTTACAAACCAAGGCTGGTCTGAAATTATACTTGGTAAATTAAGCCACAGAATTGCATGTAAATTCAACAGCAAAGACTACATGATCACACAGGTGAACATTTTCACAAATATTTTCATTGCCAGACCCAACTTCATCAGCTAGAAAAAATATAAAGGAAAGCCATGAATTAGAGATAACATACAACTAAATGTCAGAAAGCTTCAGAAGAGATTTTTCTAGTAGAAATTAAAGCAGTGCCAATGTACAAGGTAGCAAGAGAAATTATCTAAGAATACTACACAATACTCTCTGGGAATCTAAGAAAGTTCCTTCTGTTAGTCATGGCAGAAGCCTGTTGCTCTGGTCTTCCCTTCAGCTTCACACTCTCTTCCTCGCACTACGCTCAGTGCTGGCTGCATCTTAAGACTCTTCCGTTTCACTCTTCAAATTCCTCATCCAGTCCAGATGCTTTTTTTTTTTCCTGAACATGCTAACTTGCTCATCTTCCCCTGCTCCTCAGACAACTCCACCTGACCCAGTCATTTTCTTTATAAAGGAATATAAAGAAGTAACAAAGAAATATCTGCCTTCACGCCATACTGAAGTGTAAGATACCAGGTTCCAGTGCCTGACCAAAACCCAAGCGTGTCAGGCTTCAGGGGGTTTGCTTGCAGGAAAGGTGAACAGTCCTTATTGCAGACAGGGCTCATAAAGAAACCGAAATTATTCTCCTATGGATTTAAATAGGTTTCTACATACTACAGGATTGGGGAGAGGGAGGTTATTTGTGGGCATTTTTTTGGTTTTGCTTGTTTGTTTTTAAGTATTGCAGAAAATTTAACTCAGAGGCTGTCCTTCCCCTGGGGGAGCAGGGGGAAGAAGCAGTGTGCCTAGTTAAAGTTCTCCTCCCTTCTCCATGTCCAGCACTTATTTAAGGTTGAAGTTTGTCGTGCAAATAAATTTGATGAAAAACTGTTTGGATATAAGGAAAATCACTCATGCATTTGGCGAGATATAAGAATGGTTTCAAGATAAATTTTAAGGAGATCGGGGGAAGGGATGGAGCAAAAAATGAAAAATTCCTTTAAGAGTTACAATACTTTTGAAACAAGTCCTTTGACTCTTCTTTTGGAATAAGTTTCCTCTGGGAGTTTAATGTTTCCCTATGAATGAAAACAAAAAGCTAACCAAATTTTGATTTAAGTCAAAATAATTTATTCTGAGTTCAGGCACTGAACACAGAAAACCACTTACACAATCCTAATCTGTATTTCTATTATCCACAAGAAACAAATTCAAGGTTTAAATCAAGAAAAATAAAACAAATATCAACTAAAATGAGAACCAACCTCACACGAAGTCATTAATCAATTGCCTTACAAAAAAAGCCAATAAAATATTGATTTCAAGCAAACTATTATAACTAATACAACATACTTGAGGTATACACAGTATATACACACTCATTCTTTATGTAAAAAGTGGTTATGGTAAATTTATACCTTCCTCAGATACCGGAGAGTGGATGGACACAGTATGAAACCCTGAATAGAATTCAGAAAACCCTACCCAGCCTTACAGCAGCTCTCCTGTGTGCATTTCAAAATAAATGCATTCACTTCGCAGCTCAGTCATCTTAGGTGCTATAATCCAGGCTTAACCTTAATCACTAACATCAAGGTTATCATTTTGCTATACTAGAGGATGAATCTAGAGAACCGCCAGGGCTCAGTCCTCAATGGTTACAACCAGGTTTTTTGAACCATCAGTCCCACAGAACTGGGGACAAAAACCGGATTCATTCCTGGTCGGTGTACCAATAAAATGCTTGTCACTTTCAGATCACTATTCTACTTATTCTATCCCAGCGCATTTACGCCAAAAAAGCAGGACTGCTGCAGATCATCGATATTTTAAGGAAGAAAAGCCATCTAGTCTGATCACACGTACACAACACAAGGCTATCCAATTTCTTGCTTTTTACCTTCCTCATTTTTCATACTATTCTAAATGCCATTTGTAACACTCATTCACACTCCACTGCTCAAATATTTTTACTCCATCCCTTGAATTTCTTCAAAACTTGCCCCTACCCTCAAACTCCTGTATTTTGAAAGTTTTTTTTCCTTTATTTCAGTCTACAGGTTCAGGACATGCAAGTCCCACATCAAGTAACAGTGTCACTTTCGCCTTATCCA
The DNA here is from genome assembly GCA_013398815.1 of Ibidorhyncha struthersii. Lineage (NCBI taxonomy): Eukaryota > Metazoa > Chordata > Aves > Charadriiformes > Charadriidae > Ibidorhyncha > Ibidorhyncha struthersii. Next base: position 166,350 of record VZSZ01009107.1, read on the forward strand.
GATATTTTTTTAGAAGCTACTTTAAATTTAAACTTGGTACTAGGCAGTTTTTTGGCATCTTGCACATGCATTTTGCCTTGTATCACATTCTTACGGAATTAAACACAAAGAGCTAGACAAGATAAGGTCATTGCTTTTAAAAACAAATTTATATTCATTGCATCCCAAAATGCACTGTAAATTTTACTTTTATATATATATGCATACACAAAGTAACAGTGCACGTAGACACAGCTTAGCTTTTGCAACAATAACACCACATTACTCTCCCAAAAAGATAGTTTAGTAAAGTAATTCATTGCAGTACCATTGAAATAATCAATACACTTTTGTCATCCACACTTCAAAAGATTTATTTGCTAGAAGTTTTGGGTAGTCTTTCAAGCAGGATAGCATGGATAGAAATATTTAAAAAAAGAAAACAGACCAGAAAATGTAGCCTACCAAATATGTTGGTGGAATGTCCTTTCCGGGCAATTGGTTTGAGCTCATTATGTCCCCATCCATATTGCCTATAATTGTCCCAGGCATGCTTCATCATCTAAGAGATGGAAAAAATAGGATTTGATTACATTATAAAACTACTTTGTACAAATACAATATTTTACCCCTTATTTTAGACTTCATCTTTCACAGTCATCCCAGCATACTGATAATTACCACTATTTCTATCTGTTACAGAAATCAGATTATACAGCATGAATAAATTTGGAAACAACTTCAGGTCTATTTGACCTGAGCTACAGAGCCTAATGCTCTGCATTAGGTTGTCTTCTTTTGTCTTTTTTTCCCCTTAAATATAGGCACAGACGTTTAAGAATTTAAGCATAAGGAATGCATTTAATTATAAAGAATTGGTGAAAAATACTGGCTAATGTCTAGGTTGTTACCCAAAACAACAAAAAAAAAATCTACTGGTATCTGAAGCATAAAAGGGATTTATTTACACTGGTGCATCCAAGTATGACTAAACAATTTTGCAAAAGGGATAATAAATTTTTTATTAGCAACACTTACTTGACGAAGATATACTGTCATACAGAATCTACCAAAAGAAATGCCAAATGCTTTGCTCTTTAGAAAGTATAAAGAACAAGGCAGTATAAAATTATTAATGTTTGCTCCACAAAACATTCTCAACTTTTTAATATATGTTTCCACCACCTACTGTAGCAAATTACATTGAAAAATACAAAAGGTCTTGCCGACCCACAAGTATTACTTGGCATCAGCCACCAAGCACTGCTTTTATGGATTTGCTTAAAATCCTTGCTTGTTTGCTTACAGCAGAAATTCAACAGCGACCAAACTGCAATGCAAATGCAGTTTAAAAATCAATTATTAGTTACTTAAACAGATCAAATCAAAGCAAGTAAGAGGAAGGAATCAGATGCCAAAAGACATTGCCCAAGACACGAGAGCAGCTAGGAAGAAATCTGTTCTAAAACAACAGCCATGCAGCTGTATCCACAACATTATATGTATTTTATTTTTCTATTATGTCTTAGAAAGTGGTATTAAAACACTGTTAACATAAACCACCCCTTCCCTCAAAAGTTTTTAGGGCTTAAATCGTGATATCCACGAGTTTCTGAAATGCTCTCTAACAGGAGAAACTATGCTAGTGTAACTAACAGACTAATGCTAACTCTTTAAGAAAGTGATTATATCAGGGCAGATAAGGTTCTCACTATGATTTACAAGACTGTAGTTTTCTTATTTTAATCAGAGAGCCACCATACTCGGAAAACAGGAGTAAACAAGCAGATGCTGCCTAAAAGCTAAGGTGCAGCCAGTTGCCTTACCAGCACTACCTCACATAGGAGCAGCTCTCTTCTCTTACCGAGTTCAGGATTTAGTGGAACTCGCATCCCGTAATCCCAAATCTTTCAAACTGCATCTAAACCGCCTGCTGAGACATGCAAAACAAAGTCTCTGTCTCCCTACAACCATCAAGAGATCCATGTCCAACCTACAGGGCTGTAATTCCTTTGAACGTAAACTCCCTCCGAATTTCCCATGGCTCAGTTAACTCATGCCCAGACAATAAATTTGAACCTCAGCAAAGGCACACGCACAGGCCCAGAAGCTGGGAAGCACTCCTGTGTTAAACTGACATCAACTGAGGCACACGTGTCCCCCTCAAGGTGCCAGAAGTCCCACTCCTGCTGCTTGTCATTCAAAGTCAGCTCACACGTTGCTTTTGGTGTTTGCACTAAAAGATTCTGACACCTGATTAGGCAGTAATACTGTATAGTTTCTTTTAGTGTCGTGAACCTGTAATGTAAGAAAAGGAGGACGCAAATATTACACTAAAGCCATTTCATTAGCATTCACAAATTCCTTAGTGTTTACAAAGCACTCATCAAATTGACCAATTAATAGCTATTAGGATCTCAAGATGACTCAGGTAAAGTGATCCTCTCTTGACAGGTAAGAAAACTACAGCACGACAAACGCAGTAAAAGCCTGATCACAGGCAGTATAGAAGTTCCTCTGAGACGTCTTACTAATGTTATCCACAATCAACCTACAAATTTTATATAAAATTGTTCATTAACTTAAGATCATAGAATTGAGAATCACAGCATTGTCCAGGGGGAAAGGGACCTCAGGATGTCTCTAGTTCAGCCTCCTGCTCCAAGCAGGATCAGTTATGGGATCAGACTGAGGTACTTAAGGTTTTATGCGGTCAGGGTAGACTTAAGGCTTTCTCCAGTCAGAATGGGGCAGTCAAGGCCTCCATGAAGTGTCCTGCTCTAACTCACAGATTGCCAGTCCACCTTTAAATCTTAAAAACTCCACCTGGCAGAACACAGCCCTAGAGTTTTAGAAGGCACTAGAGGATGAAACTAAATTACTGACCAGTGAGCTCTACGTGAGTTTGATAACAAATGGATGTCTAAACAACGAGGTGACCATGACATGGCAGATCTAACCAACCTGCTGCCACATAAGGGAAGCGGGGCTTCTGAGGCCTTTGAATTCCAATATGTAAAATCATCGAATCATTTAGTTTGGAAAAGATCTTTAAGATCATCAAGTTCAACCGTAAACCTAGCACTGCAAAGTCCACCACTAAACCACGTCCCCACGCGCCACATCTACACATAAGTGGATGCATCAATTAAATATTTCATGAAGGGGAATCAAATGACCATTGACATTTTAGCTTTGTAAAAATCACAAAGTGGAGGCAAATACCATTATAGATCAAAACTAGCTAATCCCAAAAGAACAACTTGTTTCCTCACAGCAGAATGTCAATTATGGAATATTTTTCTGTCCCAATTTGCTATGCTTCTAGGGGGAAGGTGCAGATTTTGTTACAGACTACTTAGTTCTGAGGAAATCCAAGAAAATTATGGAAATTACAAAGGGCTAAAACAGAATACATCACAACATAAGATGTCCCTATATCCATAAGATCATAAGATAAAATTTATTCTAAGATAAAATTTCAGTAAGATAGAAACTGTAAAGGAGTAGGTTTCACCAGATTCATGAATTAATGCAGAAGTAACTTAAGAAAACACTACTGAGACCAGAAACTCTGTCAAACACAAGAGACTAAGACACAGTTGACTGCATCGTCTAAGGTTCTGAGATAGGAAACCATACTTTGAGGAGACTAAGCTACTTTCACAGACACAAATGCGTCTGTCCTGTCCCCTGTCTCCCTCAAACAGTGTGCAAAGAATATGGTGGTATAGCTCCCCAAGAATCTTTTGACTGTATTACACTAACTAGTCAACTGATTATTTCCAGATGAACACTGAACATTATTCTCATGCACAGCTCATTACTCTCCTTTACCACAAAGTGAGCGGACTTCATGATACCATGTTAGCAGATAACTGCACATTGAGAAACTGCAAGTGAGAAATCCCACAGCTCTTGTATACAATATTAAGTTTTGTACGGATGATATGCCAAGAGATCTTATAACTACATGGAGATTGCTGTTACTGCCAGAGCTGGTAGCATGATATACTATAGATACAACAGCTATACTATTGGGAGCAGTTGTGCACGTGCTTTTGAGAGACAGGAGAAGATAGATGCCTCTGCCAGCTGAAAATTTAACAGAGGATGTCACTTTGGCTCAGGAAGTACAAGCAATGTGAACTCCTGATTTGAAAAACAAGATTATCTCTACAGTTATGCCAGCTAGCATTTGCATAGTAAAAGTTGGAAATGCTGAAGAATAGCTGCAGGTATAGATAGGCTTTTATTAAAAAAAAAACAACAACACCCTTGTCTTTAAGAGGAGAGGGAAGTTTCAGACACTGACTGGAACATCAGCGCTAATGATAATAGAAAGAAAGCAAAAATACTTGAAAAAAGAAAATCCCCAGCCCTTAAAGAACCCGTAACAGAGGCATGTTAAGCTCCGGTAGAATGAAAATAAACGGGTCCAGGCATGGACCGGTAATTATGAAAAAGGCAAGGGGTAGGTTTCCATAGCTGAAATTTCCATACCTGATCGCAGTTTGCCAAAGTAAGTGCTTGGAGCTTGATGGCATATCATATAAAGATCTTGCAATCTGTCCACCACAGAACAAACGGTTTTAGTGATGGACTTTTTACTGACACTATTAATGCCAGATTTTGCTTTCAAAATCATTCATAGGGGATAGGTCCATTGAATATCAGTCTCAAACATGTTTATTATGGGATGCACCACGTACAACAGCCAGCAAACGCTGTTGCCTGCACAGCTTGATAATTCTACAAAAAGATGAATTTGGACTCTGCTGCAAAAGAGCCAGAATGTCAAGAAGCAGGGCATGTCTCAAATTAAATTGCTTTTGTAGGTACACCATTATCTAGATGCTTTTACTAACTTTGGAACACGTTCATGGGATCTAATCACAGAATCGTCAGGGTTGGAAGGGACCTCTGGAGAT
>VZSZ01009109.1:0-16446 GCA_013398815.1 Ibidorhyncha struthersii
TGGCTTAGCAATAACATCTGCCAGCTCCCTCAGCACTCATGTGTGCATCCCATTGGGGCCCACGGATTTGTGGGCGTCGAGTCTGCCTAAATGATCTCTAACCTGATCCTCCTCAACCAAGGGATAGTCTTCCTTTCTCCAGACTTTTTCTCCTACCTCCAAGGTCTGGGATTCCTGAGGGCCGGCCTTAGCAGTAAAGACTGAAGCAAAGAAGGCATTCAGTACCTGCCTTCTCTGCACCCTTTGTCACCAGGACACCCACCTCATTCAGCAGTGGGCCCACATTTTCCCTAGTTGTTCCTTTTGCTACTGATGTATTTGAAGAAGTCCTTCTTATTGTCCTTTACATCCCTTGCCATACTGAATTCCAAGTGGGCCTTAGCCTTCCTCGTTGCATCTCTGCATACTCTGACAACATTTTGATATTCTTCCCAAGTGGCCAGTCCCTTTCTCCATATTCTGTAAACGTCCTTCTTCCATTCGAGTTTTTCCAGAAGCTCCTTGCTCATCTGTGCAAGTCTCCTGCCTCCTTTGCTTGATTTCTTACTCATAGGCATGCATCAATTTTGAGCTTTGTGGAAGTGGTGCCTGAATATTAACCATCTCTTTTGGACCACCCTACCTTCTAGAGCCCTAACCCATGGGTTTCCTTCAAGTAGGTCTTTGAAGAGACCAAAGTCAGATCTCCTGAATTCCAAGGCTGTAATCCTACTTATTGCACAGCTTCTTGCATGCAGGATCCTGAACTTCACCATGTCATGGTCACTGCAGCCAAGGCTGCCCCCAACCTTCAGATCCCCAACCAGTTCTTCTTTGTTTGTTGGTACAAGGCCCAGCGGCACACCTTGTCTCATTGGCTCATCTACAGCCTGTGCCAAAAATGTGTCATCAGTGCTCTGCAGAAACCTCCTGGACTGTGCATGCCTGCTGTGTTCCCTTTCCAGCAAATATCAGGGTGGTTGAAGTCCCCCATGAGAACCAGGGCCTCTGATCATTAGGCTACTTTCAGCTGTCTGTAGAAGGCCTCACTGACTTCCTCTTCCTGATCAGGTGGCCTGTAGTAAACATTCACAACACTGTCACCCATATTAGCCTGCCTTTTAATTCTTATCCACAAGCTCTTGACTCATTCTTCATCCACCGCTAGGCAGAGCTCGATACATTTCAGTTGCTCTCTCACATAAAGAGCAACTCCACAACCTCGCCCTGCTGGCCTGTCTTCCCTAAAAAGTACATAGGCAGCCATGGCAGCATTCCAGTCATGTGAGCAATCCCACCATGTCTCTGTAATTGCAATGAGATCATGGACATGTGACCACACACAGATCTCTAGTTCTTCCTGTTTATTCCCATGCTTCCTGTGTTGGCATACAGGCATTTCAGAGAGGTAAGAAAGTATGCAGGTTTCCCTGGAGGGGTACAAGAGGATCCACCATATTTATACATACCCTTGAGGTGGTTGGCCTTCTGGTTCTCGTCTTGGGAGGCAGCTCAGGAACATTTGTCACTGCTTTGGCTGGCCTGGCTTATTCTCCAGTTGGATATGATGGCATGAGCATTGCCATTTTGGACCCCACCTCATGAGTCCTTCAGTTTTAAAGCCTACCTCACCAAGTTGGCCAGGTTGCTGCCAAAGATTCCCTTGCCTCTTCTAGACAGGTGGATTCCATCTCTCCCTAACAGGTTATAGTCATCAAAGAATATCACCTTGTCATAAAAGCCCAAATCCTCACAACAGCACCAGCCACATAACCAGAAGTTGACATGGATTGTACATCTATTTCTGGCTGCCCCCTATCCTCCAACTGGTAAAATGGAGGAAAAGATAACTTGGGCAGCAATACTTTTCACTTGCACCCCCAGGCCTTTATTGTCTTCCTTAATTCTGCCCAGGTTCTGGCTTGCAGTGTCATTCATGCCTACAGGAAAGAGTAACAGTGGATAGTACTCCACGCACTTGACAAGCTGTGGCACACTCTTTGATATGTCTTAGATCTTAGTTTCCAGAAAGCAGTATAACTCTTGTGACTGTCTGTCAGGTCGGCAGATGGGCACCTCAGACCCTTTATCAGAGAGTGACCCATTACAAGCACTTGTTTCTTTTTATAGTATCTACTGTGTGCTGCTGGTACAGTTTCCTGTTGCAGATCTTGCTCATGGGTATCTATAGAAGTCAAAGCTTCATATCTGTTCATGGTTGTGATGCTGGAAGTTGGAGACTGAAACAGAGTCCTCCTTTTGAGGGTTACCAGGGTCCAAGATGCCTCATTCTCGGTGGTGTCTGCTGCAGGAACATGCTTATGAAAGCTGCTCTCTATCTCCATCAATAATTATCAATGGCTGACTGTCAAAATATAAAGATGTTTCAAAGGGGATTCTAAACGGTTCTGTCTCCAGAGGAGTCATATTCACCATTTTCATTAACGACTTAGACGATCAATGGAACTATAGTTACATCGGTGGAGAGCACTGAGGTTGAAAAGGCTGCAAGTGTGCTAATGAGAAGAAAAGTTTTTTTGGTAACTTATAGAACTGGTATGAAATTGGCAGGATACAAATCAAAAGGACCGGGCTGGGGATAACCAACCACAGAAATACACAATGGAGAAACAACTGGCTTAGCAGCAACTGTGCAGAGAATCATCTGGGGATGATTGTCAGTCTCAAGCTGAAGATGAGTCAACAATGTCACGCTACTGAGAAAGGCTGACATCATACTCACATGTATGAATAGGAGTGTCATCCATCAGGCCCATGAAGTAAATCTTCTCTATGCAACCCCTCAGCCAGAATGCTGTGTCTGGCTTTGGACACTACATTAAAGAGAGACAAACCCCCTGGAGAAATGGCACCATGCTCAAAAATCTTAAAAACTTAACTAAGAAGGCAAGACCAAATGAGGTAGGATTGTTCTGAAAAGAGAAAACTGTGGTGAATCATGAAGGTAGTCCTTACATACAGTTGAATTGCAGTGGAAGGGAAAGATACAAAAGCTTCTCCACACCCAAAGACTTAAAATACAGCAAGGAAGATTTAGATCAGGCAGGCATCAAGGGAAACTTTCTGATGGTAAGAATAGTTAAGGACTGGGGAAGATTGTCAGTGGGGGTTGTGGAATCTCCAATTTGCCAGCTTTTGAAAAAACAGGTTGATGCAAATCAATGTTGATACAGCCATAGAAGACTGATTTTAAAATGAGTCCTTTTGTCTTTCATATTGCTGTGATTCAAATGCAAAATAAGAATGATATTCGTTACCAAACTCATGGGGACTTTCCAAGGACCATTAATAAGTGTTTACAAGACACTGAGCGCTGCATGCATACATACTCCAGTGTAACAGATAAATCACAACTCTCATGTCCAATGGGGAGAGGGGAAAACAAAATCAATGCTGCATTCCTTCTAGTCTCATTGTCATGGATGATTGATTTGAAAATATTACATGCTAGATGTGGAAACTGAGGCAGGGGACACAATGTGCCCAAGGTCACACAGCAAATCAGTGGCAGAGCAGGGAGCAGACCCCACATATTTCGTGGTCACCGAACCACAGTAGCAAATGCTGGGAGTACCAGGGGCCCTGCATTGTGACACATAATGGGTGTTCTGGCACCAACACAAGCCATGGTTAGCTGTATAAAATAGTGTTATCCTCTGGTATGAGAGCATGCTGCCAGCCATCATCAAAGTCTTAGATTGGGGTTTGCTGTGCTTACACTTCTATGACATTCAGGTGTATTCTTCAAACATTATACTTCTACAAGGTATTCAGATATGTAGTCGGATTGATACCACTTTATTATCATTTTTCACTGGGTGTCAGTGGGTTTCCCCTGAAGAAATTACTAATGACATCAGTTCCCATTTCCCAGGTTTTAGCCAAATCACAAGGACTTGGAGCAACATACATTCACCAGAGCAGTAATTAGAAGGACCCTTGGTTATCCTGGAAATGAGATTCAGATGGCAGAGATAAAACTGGTATATGCTAAAACACAGACCCTCTCTCTAAAGTTCTGGGAGATGAAATGGCCCTGCTGTATATCACATCGCACTGCAGTAAATTGTGGCTGATGAAGTAACGGACATGGGAACTCTGAACTACTGAGGTGCCTCTAAATGAGCTCCGGACTACAAAGTGCTGAGCCCCCTCACTGACGAAGGGTAAGCAGGAAAATGCATGCAAGACTTCGTTCTGCCTCTCAGCACAGGAAAAACAATCTCTCCACAGCAAGAAAGCCTGTGAGGAGCATGGCTCCATCCTGCAGCGTGCTGGAGACTCCCAAGACCTCTGCCCCTTTCCCTGCGCAGATGGATTTTGTTAGGAGGGCAGGACTTTTGGTGCCTTGAGAAGTAGTAGCCCAGCTCTGCTTTTCAGGCATGGTAAGTACATGCCAAGAGATGGCCCCCCAAGGAGAAGGGACATTTCCAGTACAGCAGCTAAAGTTTTCCTTATGACAGCAGGAGATGCTGTCGAGTCCTTATTTGCTGGATTTACTAGCTTCCATGCAGGCACGCTGCTGGGAGACCGCTTGCTGTTTGATGAGGGCCTGAAGTTTAAAGCTGCTTCCAGAGTTTTGTTGAGACAGACAGGATTCTGTCAACAGCACACCAGACAGAGAATCATTAATATGAACACACTTTGGGATGCTGCTGTGTGCATGCTCTCTTCCTGGTGGTTGCAGTTCTAAACTAATTAATTTCTGTGATCTGAACCATTCTCTTTTATTAGTAGTATCAGCATGTGCAGTGCTGCATAGTTATAGATGATGTGCTCTCTCTGGGGATCCTATCAGCATGCCATTGTAGGTCTTCACAACATGGAGAGAAACGTCTCCTAAGTTTCCTCGGTAGTGTTAAAATTTTTCATGTTGTTATTTATTTCCCTTGAACTCTTACTTCTTTCTCCTTCCTTATGAGCTCTGTGTTTGTTCCTATGGGTTTCAGTGGCTGTTCAGCTCTGTCCTTGACTCTGACTGCTCAGAATGACCTTTCTGAAAATTCTTCTTCCCTCCCTGAAGTGGAGGCTGAGGCTGAGGTTTGTGGGTAAGGCAAACTCACAGTTTCCTTGGATAATCTGACTTCATTATTTTCATTGTCACGGGAGCATGAGGTTCTTTTGCTGCTTGGTGCACAGCCTTCAGGATGAGTGATACATGGGTTTCTCCTATCTCATGACAGATAATCTTGACAAGGCTCCTCTTTTCTATTGCTTGTCTCACTAGATACAGCACATAAATATAAATAGACACACACATGATCCTTCTCTGTGCATGGGCGCATATCAGCTGCACTGCCAGGTCTTGTGGGATTCTCATCGCTTTCTTGCAGCTCGGGTAGGAATGTGTCAGCCAAGGTTCCCAAAAGCACCTGCTGAATTTGGATGCCCTCTCTATGCATCTGTTAAAGTGTCCCGATTTGCAGAAGCTGAAGGGCAATTCAGTTATTAACCAGTGGCCTCTTTTGGAAACCTAATATAGGGCATAGCTGCTTCTTCCAGAGAGTGCTCCACTAATCGGTTTTGTCATTTCATTCCTGGTCCATTTCACTCCCAGCTCACATATTTTTATTTATTTTTCTGTCTCAGAAATTCATAACATTCCATGTTCTACCTGCAGCTGGAGTCTGTTTTTCACTGAAACACAGAGCAGTTGCTTGGTTGGGTGCAGGACTCATATAGTTGTGCATCAGGATTTGTGAACTCGAGTATCACCAGGGTCCTCTAGTTTTCAAGAAATTAAGAAGGTCCCAATGTAGGTTTTGGCTGTTGCATTTGGAGTCTTCTACTTTGCCTAGCACTGGTACACAAGCACCTCTGAATCAAGCACTTTTCATCAGTGCTGGAGTGAAAGCTTATCTTGCTTTGGATATTTCTCCCCTCACATCTGGAGCATGTCTACCTAGCATATCTGCTACCCCTTGTACTGGCTTCCATCGGCACTTGCAATTTTGTCTGTTTTACTTGTTCTTTTCAACAACATTTATCTTTGTCAAAACAGACAGCTATATTCTGAGTATGGATTTATCTGTACAGATCCTATTCCAAATAACTATCTAAATAAAACATAATATTTCTTCTCCATAGCCATGCCATTTGTTTTTCACCTGGAAGCCTGAACATTTATTGATGAATCCATATTTGTACTTACAGCAGCCTCTCCAATAATTTCTTTAGTCATGTTCTGTGTGGTTTGTAATAGTCTGTGAAAGTTGAAAGGGAAGGTATGCAAATATCAATAATAATTATGTTCTCTGTATGCAGATTTCCTGAATATTTTTTGAAATTCATCTTCTAAATTACCTTTGCACAATTTAGGCAAATGTAAACATGCATTTTAATAATTGTGTAACCTTTCCTCAGTTAAGCCACTCAATTAAAGGAGTACTGTAAATAAAGATAAAGTATATACCTAGAAATATGGTTGCTTTAATATTTACATGTTTTACAATTTAATGAGTTGCTCTTCTAATTCAAAGTGATGGTTTCATTGTTAGGGTAGATCTAACCGTTTTAATCAAGTACGGTAATGCCATCACTGATTTAAGAGAGGTTTCCAGAACTATGGCCTCACACTTTTGAATGTGTAGACCTCTTTAGTCAATGATGTTTGCATACTGCTATCATGTATTTCACAGAAGCCATGGTTTAATTCGTCCCAGACTTCCACTGTTAAAAGCAATATATTACCGTAGACTACATATTTGAGAGATAAAACTATTATTAGTGATCGTTCCTCAGTCCATTATTGGTTTTACAAAGGCTTCTGATAATCTTTGTCGCTCCAAACCTGGCTGATACCGCTTCCACGACTTTGAAATCAATAATGTGAACAACAGATGCTGTCTGAAATCCTAACAGCATTGTGGAATTAAAATGCTGGCCTATCATGGAGCCACCTCTCCCCCTGCCTGTTGTAACACCACTGGCCCACCGCCACACTAGGGCGTTTTTCTGCTCTCCCCCAGCGTTTTAAAGAACCATAACTCTCAGAGAGCAACTGAGGTGCATCACGCTCCTTCCAGACATCTGAGGGCATACTGGGGCTCCTTTATTCCAAGATGTTGGAGCTTGGTATCTTTAAAGTGATTCACAGCAGCTGCAGGCGTCTTCTGCTCTGCATGTGATGCCTTTGGAAGCAAATGAAACAACAGGCCAAAGACAAGCCTCATAAGAGCTGTTGACATATCGTCTGTTTCACTGAGGTTCAAATACTCTGCAGCAGAATACAACAAAACTCAGGCCACCAAACCAAGATGCTTTCATATATGGGTTGATCCACAAGCCGGGAGAGAAAAGATGGATCTCACCCACCTTGGCCTGATACCAAAGCAGTCTTACAGGGGATTTATCTATAAATCAGCCACAAAGCCATCTCCGTAAAGGGTCAATCCTTATTATAAAACATCACTTACACAGAGCTGTAAATTTAAAATGCGCTTTACAGAAATAGACTGGTGAGTACTTTCCCTCAAAAGAAGCGACAGCTGCCTGTACCCCACTGAGCTACAGGGACCCTTTTAAAAGCAGTTGCTTATTCAGAAACAAGAATCTGCCTGTAGCTAGCATTCAATAAATCACCACTTTCAACTTTGGTTTCTCATGCTCAGATGTATAATCAGAACATAGATTCATAGATTTTGGGGCCAGAAGGGACTGCTCTGATCATCCAGTCTGACTTTCTGCATAACACAGGTCAGGGAACATCATCCAGAGACTCCTGCCGTGGAGGGAATTATTCTGGCCTTCTATTTCTTATGCTGCTGTTGCAATTGCTGTTGACCAGTGAAACATGCTTATCCCATAAAATGCTGTGCACATCACCTTACTCTGGAAACCTTCCAAAACAGCAAGACAGGCTCTTAGATTATATTTGTTTATAAGGAGAAGAAACAAAGGAGACAATCTGCCCCAAGAAAATTTGATGTTGCCCACCACCTTGTGGGGAATATAGTGCTGTTGATGAGGCTGAGAATAATGAAAAGCACATGGGTGGTTTGGTATATCCCTGGCTTTTCCAGTGCTCAGGGCAGCAAGACACTCCACTGAAACCAGAGGAAAATAAAACCTCTGATACAGAAAATAGGGATACACACCCTAAATTCTCCCAGGGGACAAGAGATTTTGTATGCCCCATTTTACAGAAAGAGGAAAGGTTAGTAGGAAGAGGCAATATCTTTTATTAGACCACCTGATAGATTTGGGGGATAAAAAGGGCAAGGTATCAGACACGCAAGCCCTTCTTCACATCTGAAATATAATTGTATTGATACTGGCCTTAGGATATCTCAAAGGGCCATGGAGTTTTTTTTGCCTCATTTCTTACAGAGGAAAACTCGCATGTTGTTTGTCTGTCAGCCCCACCTAATTGCTTTTGAATCAGTCAATCGATTTCAATCACATTGTCTGGGGGAGGGGTAAAGGTTTTGCAGATATTACATTCTCTCACGTTTAAAGAAAATAAGTCACAAGGTAAAAGACAGACCCAGATGTGGGCCCCCACGAGGAAAAATTGCGGGTTGATCATAAGACAATCCACACGGGTGAGAAAAAGAGGAAAGTTTATTTCGTCAGTTTTACAGAGTGCGGTACTATTTGTTCTCAAAATCAGATTCCTTCTAACAATCTCAAAAAATATTCCAGGTGTTAAAACCAGCTTCATTGAGCCTGCCTTAATCACCTTTCCCAGTTCACTGTCCAAACTGGCAGACTTTGCTGGTAATTGCAAGCACTTTTTCCTTAATCTGTGATTGCAATGGTGATAGCTCATGACAGTGGTTACTGTGAGCCCCAGACAAATTCCCTTCTCCAAACATCTAGCTGCTGACGGGTGAGCTTTGCACTGTAGCACAGATAGGCGCTATGAATCAACATCTGTGCTGTTGCATAAGATGTGGCAATGACAATCTCTATCTCACGAGACCCTTGCTGTTTACTAAGGAATGGGTTGAGATCTAGGTCTGGAGTTCCCTTGGGTAACAATCTGCAACTGGAGAAGTTCCTCAGGCTGTGATTTGCTCCGAAAACCCTTTTTTTCACCTTGTCAGACGAACCCTGACGAGAAGGGAAAAACAGCACAAAAGGTGTTGAAGAGACAGAAGGTGTCAGAAAACAGTGATTTGACAGCTCTTGCCTTGTGGGCAACTGTGCTGACACAGGGCTTTCTTCTCTTATCAAGGTGTTTTGTAGTCTTGTCTCATTCCCTGTGTCCAGTAGCCCTCCCTACTAACCTCCTTTAAAGGCTGATTTAAATGCAATCTTGTTCAGCTTCTCCTCTGTCTCCTCCTCTTCCAATTTCCATCCTTTCTTCCACCCTCAGAGCTCCGAGATTTCTTCCTGCTCTTAACATTTCAGTGCAGGTCTGCCGCCATATGATCTCATGCTCGTAGCTCCAGACTGGAACTGCATGAGCTGGTTTCCCCTCCCAACATCCTGTACAATCCCAGGTAGATGACTGAGCGTTACCTACAGACTCCTTCCTTAATCTGAGATCGCTAACCTGGAATAATAGGTGTTAGCTCATTCCTGCTTTTGAAACATGAAGGTGTGCAGGGGAACTACCAAGCATTAAATCTGTATCTGGTTGTCTCTAAGAATACTTCCACAGTGGTAGGGCTCAGTTAAACTCTGAGTCCTGAAGAGCAGAGGACAGGTCTCACGCAGGAGCTCAAGGTGATACCATAAACACTGGGGCAGCACAAGAGCTAGAGTAGCACCTGGTGTTGGGGTTGCTGGTGGGATGCGTCATGGGGAGCTCTGAGGGGGGAGAGAAGAGGGGGACCGTGCTGACCGTAGACACGGAGGATAAGGAGTCAGAGCTGAGAAACAGCTTGGGTATGCTTTTTGCAGTGCTGCTATTGCATGTTCCTCCTCTGTAGTCATTGAAACTAGAGCTTCCCCCCCTACACCCCTGAAGTTTGACTTCCTCTATATTTAGCTACTCTACCTACTTACTTAACCAGGAACAATAATTTCTCATTTATGAAAATTCACATGTGTTAGACACAAAGAAACACTAGCTGCAATAAGTCCTAGTAAAGATAACAGTGTCCCTCAGAGTTCTTTTACAAAAGCTCCTCATAACCAAAGCTTTGCCTTTAGCAAACTCTCTAATGGTGTTGCAGGTACAAAATTCAGCATTAGACCCATCAGAAGAGAGGAGTATGAAGAGATAATCCAGATTATCATCTCCATAAAAAGACAAATTAATACATATAACCAACACCCAAGTACCAATACACAGTACCATGCAGATCTCTCAGAAATACATGCTAAAACAATTGGTTAGTTAGGAATATGGATTTTCTGTCACATGCACAATCTCAGGCAGCTTCAAAGTGTAGTAATAAAATGTTAGCAACTGAAGAACCTGCAAGACTCATTTCAGCAAGACTTTTTTAAAACAGAACCCGTATTATAATCAAAAGGAGTGATACATTTATTTGATCTATTTTGAGAATGAAGTCAGCTCAAGGTCAATTGCTGATCAAGAACAATGGAGGAAATCTAGGTGAGATATTTTTAAAGCTGTTTGAATTAAGGCACAGATCCAACCTGTTTGAATGGTAATTTATAAGAAATTATCTCAATTTACGTAATTCAAGTGTTTTTACCCTGGTACCTTGAAGAGGTTGATCTACATATGAATTAGAAGATATTGTTTCAGATAATTTTCTCCCCAAAACTCCCCTAAATCAGAATCACACATGGAAAACATGTGCTATGGAAGAATGATCTAGCAGATATGAAACTTCTGTTTCCAAGGGAGTAGCTCAGTGTTTCAGGCGATACACAGTGCAGTCTCCAAAAAGGCACCGTTTTTCCCAGGCATCAACTGAGATTCCTTTAGTGGGGAATTAGGCAGCCCAACACATTCTGGACTAGCTGAGCTCCTCTGGTTAATAACCAAAAGCCACCTGCAGAACTTCAGTAAGCACCCTTTTGTCCTCTTTTAACAAGCACACTCTCTCACGTATAGAATAGCAAGTTTCACTGAAGACAGCCGCAGCTGTCTTCCCTTTCCCTGCAAATGAAAGGGTCTGCACTCCTGCTACAAAATGGTTATCAAATGCAGTGTCAAAGCAAGTGTTTCCCCTCCATTGTAAGAGGCAAGCTGAATACTTTCGGCACAGCTTTCAGTGTCTTCAGACCCAACTGCAGCTGCACACACTCCAAACATTCTGCTGGCGGCTTCCTGTTTGCATTCCTGGGCTGGGGAGAAGGAGGACATTTCTTTCCAAGTCTGCTGCCTGCTCCTGGTTTTCCAGCTCTCTCTGTCTTTCTGCCTCTCTCTTTGTTCTTCCTTTAGGAAATCTTTGAGATTCATGATCATAACAAGAATCCCTTCCCTCTGAACTGTGCTTTTAAATTGGCTGGTTGTTTCAGAAACTGGAGGGGGGGGACAGGGACACAACAAAAAAAACAGCCACTCTGGCCATGACAGTGTTCATTTACACTAACAGCATTCTGGTGCTAGGCTGACCCCACAGTGCGTATGTGTGTGCGTGTGGCTTGCACTGAGATCAGTAAGCCAAGTACTGTCCAAGGATACAAATGCCATTGTCTCCTGCCGATGCCATTGAGGCAGGTTTTGCATTCACAACTGTTGTCGAGCATGTTCTTTCTGGGGCTTTATACCCTCACCCACCATACTCAGGAGACCACACTCTGCCCTCCAGGAGGGCTCACTGGGAGTCAGACATGCACATCTGAGGTCCAAATTAATGTCTGAATCAGTGCGTGTGACTCAAGGATGCGGTATTGGGACTGACAGGCCCTGACCATCATTTCAACTCTCACTGCAGCTATGAATACTGATGCTTCTCCCTTGTGGTAATTTTCCTTGCCCCTTTCTGCAGCCACGAGGGATCACCTCCTTTTCTACCATCTCTTGTTCTTTCTTATTCAGGCAACCTTTTCTTTGCTGCACCTCCACTAGCATTATGTTTAAACCCTGTATCCGAAACATCCATAAAGTGCTTCAAAATGAGAAAAGAACTTCAATAATTTTGCAAAAAGCTTGAGTTTCATGTTTGACAATGATTCTGCAGGCAGATCTCAAACAGTGGGTTAATGTTTCTTTTATAAAGTAAAGGCACCTGATTTCTGTCAGTCCTTGGTTTAAAAATGCACCATCAGCCACAGCTTCCTAAATAACCATATCAAATAGACAGAGAAAAGCAACCAAACCGGTAATCAGATTCCACTGAAGGGACACCAGCACAACACCTGCTGTCCCTGTCCTGCTTTCAGGAAAAGGACTTCTGCTGTGCAAATAAGTCTCTGGAGTATGTGGGGAAGATAAAGTTACAGCAACTTGGAGGATTTCGTTTCAGCTGATGCTTGGGAAAAGGATTGACCCAGAGAAGCTCTTTCAGGAGGCGTGGAGGCTGAGGGTGAAGACTGTCTTGCATGACTCCGGCACTTGACTTCAGTCAGAATTGCAGAATTATGCTTCAACAAGAGAAATGGTAGGTGTCTGACTACATAAATGGACACACAAGTTCTTAGAGGCACTTCTGCATGCGAGCAGGAGCAGAGGGACTGTGGAGCATGGCTGTACAGACTCTGGCAGCCCCAAACGCTCTTTGTTGCTGCTCTGAAACAGAGGTTGTTGTGTCCTCTGCACCTTGGGAAAACGAGGGGAAAATAACATATTTGTGTAACTGCTGGCAGGCTTTGCCAAAGCAGCTGCCATAGGCTCCATGTCAAAGCACCAGGGGAGCGCCTAATCCCCTTAGAAATTCAAAGGCATGTGAAACATTCTGTCATTACACTGTCTCTCTTCTACTCATCTCTCACTCTTTGACTCTTCTGCATCCAGTTCCAGCTTCAGACAAGGGAAGCAGAGTTCAGTGTCAGCGTGATAAAATCACATTGTCTCAAAAAAAAAAAAGAAAAGAAAGGCTACTGTCAACAACTGGCATTAATTGGATGGATGGGTCAAAGAGACAGTCTTTTCCCGCTGCAGAAGGCTGGGACACAGGGCAAGGAAACACAAGGGGATTCAGGCAGTCCCTACCCCTACCATGAACAGGCAGTGCTGTACATGTGCCCTGTGTTGTGCAGGAGATCAGCTGAGAGAATTGCAGCAAGATCTTCTGACTCTGAAAATGGGCGGCCAGAGCCACAGGATCTTCATAGTTGTCCAACATTAGACTCAGGGGACACACACTGATTTATGCCAACTGATGCTTCAGCTTGGAGAGTTTTAATAGCTTTCACTGAATTTGAGATAACAGAATCCAAGTAAACAACAACAATAACAACCATTTTTATACATGGGGAAAATAATCTCTCCATGAAGCCAGACTGACTCAGCACCACCATTTTCCCTCTGGTTTGGCTAGTCAATCCATTGGCAAGTCAAATCACTTTAGTTAAAAGTTTGGCTTCAATTACGGGTGCTCTGCTAATGAAGAATCAACATTGAACCGCATTTTCTCATCAACAGCATTGCACTTGGGCAGTTTTTGATATAGCAGAAGAAAGTTAAACACAATTCAGTGAGTTGGGAGTAAGGTGTATGCTGATCTGGTTCTGCAATCATGGCTCAGAGACAGCAATCTGAGTTCCTGATGCTTTAGCATTTTGGAGGCAGTGAAGTGAGGCCCTCTGACAAAAATATCACCCAGTGTGTTTTTATTACCACATAATCCATGCCTTTGCCACTTGTCCACATACCACTCTTTAATGCAAACCTCATGTCATCCTGCTCTTTTCAGGTCCTGATTAACTCTAAAATGCCCAGATTTACAAAGCCAGTGGAGAAACAGATCCTTTCAAGAATGTAGAGGGGGAGGGGAAAGGGGGAAAAGAGAAAGACCTCAAATTGCTTACTGCTTGGAATTGATAAAATTAAAAGTAAAAATATGGAAAGAATTGTGCTTCATTTGATGTCTTCTGTGTGTACAGATGAAACAACACTTGATATTATAAAGTACACCATATGAAAAGATATGAAGTACAGAATCAATCTGACCATTCTCTATTGTTCTGGGGAGCCAATGGTGTCAGTAGCAAGTTTGAAAGATTATTCTCCTACTATCTGGAGGATGGAGAACCAAGGTTTCTGTTGCCTCTTGAGTATTCTGGGTAAACACTGACAAATGCAGTTGACTTATATTAATTTTAAGCCACTGCTCCATCAGGTAACCTCCCACAAAACACTTTGGGTTTTTTTCAGAAATACAGTAAGCAGGCAAGTCTTATTCCAGTTTACTTCCAAAGCTGCTCAAGACAAAGCCTTTTCTTAAGCAGAAGACAAGAAGACTGAGAATTGAGAAAGTCCATTTCATGGGAGGCTTGGTAAGATTATTTTCAGGAAAGTAATCAAAGTTTCCACTTCAGTATCAGGCAGTCTACTTGACTTTTCTGAGACATGACCATATTATCTGTGTGATCATCACCTCTGGAAATTCTGGAGAACACCACAAAAGATGAGAGATTCTGCATGGACTCTTTTTTTTCTTGTGTTCATAGCTCAGACTGAGAGTTCAAAGAATTCTCCATGAGGGAGTATCAGGAACAATCAGCTCTGTCTGTACCTACTTTCTGCAAGGATATACAATTTTGGCTGAATTAATACCACACTACACTAAAGACATACAATAGTATGTCGCTTGACACAAAAATGGCAGCAAGTTCCCTATTGACCACCTACTTTTAGTCACTGCAGGCTTCCTCTGAGTCTCATCAAGGGAAACACAGAGAATAGTCTCGCTCATGCTACAGCTGCTATCCCACAAAACAAGTTACATTGCTAATGTGTTACAGCAGTGAGCTTTACTGCAAAATTTTTTCCTGAAAAACTTGTACACTCCCATCTATTATAAGACACTTGGCATGATAAAAATCTGGAAATTTGCCATTAAGTTGCAATAAGTTCAGCAAGTAATGCTGATAGGATTTGAACATTAACTCATCAATGGAGAATGCCAGTGCATTCGTAGGATCATCAGTGTAATGGATTCTGGCATTCCCCTCTTACCATCTTTACAAATGTCACTTTCATTCTATTGTAAATTAACCCCAATTTCTTCCAAAGCTCCAAAATAAGGCTTGCTTGTGAGCAACCAGCCCCATCTACTTTGCTGCTGAATATATTACAGCAGGAAACATATACGACCAATATATAGGCAAATCACTAAAGATATATATTGGACGTTCCCTAATAAATGCACAGGCTTGATGAAGTATTACTTTAGACTTTATTTTCTGCCACTGGGAAAGAGCAACCAAAGGCACAAAGTGTCCCAAGTAAAAGGCAGCAGAGCTCTTCAGTTCATTGACTGGGTTAACACAATGTGTTGGATCCTGATGTAAATCAGCAAAGGGCCCCTAACAAGAAAGAGGCAACACCAGTGCACACTACTGATGGATCTTCCCTTAAACCTTCCCATTTAATATTGGAGGATTTTATTGCTTACTGGAATGCAGTCTCCCATCCCTTTATCAATTATTCATTCTGGAGAGCAACCTTCCCTATGCAGTAGCAAGAAAATCCGTAGGTTAGATCTAATTTACTCTTTTAACCAGTTTACTCCAGTATCAAGTATTTAAATTGGCCTCACTGTGCTTTCATACGTTACAGCCATATATCAAAGCAATTTGTGCAAATGCCAGCTGAGCAGCCAGCTATATGTATCATGTATTCTGAGATTACACAGTTCCAAATGCCTTTGTAAAGCAAACCTTTCATGAATAAATCAGGAAATACCCTGATGCATGCTTTATGTAGAGCAAGGTATTCTATTTAGGTCACAGGAAGGTTCTGCCAGGTTTGCTAAAATGAACAAATCCCCAGTGTGTACTCTCCGCCACATTTCCTACCACAAGCAAACATCTCAAACTCAGTCACTATTGTACATTTGTGACTGCTGATGAACCTGCACTTGCTAAGCATTGGCTTGATCAATTGAAGCTCAAATAGCTTGCACACCAGAACACAAACTGCTTGGGTGCCTATGCCTCCTCTGTCCTACACAAGGACGGACAACAGAAAAAGAACAGATCCAACTTGAAACTCTTCCTCTTTCTTGCGTGAGGGAACCTAGAACATGTGCCTTTTCTAGAGGGCTGAAAGAGTGGGTACCAGGCAGGTCAGACCGCATAACATGCAATATAAAGTTCTCAGTGCAGTTTGTGGTTCCTCTCCAAGGAAAATTAAAGATAGATGAGAATCAGCCAATTAAGTGCAGAATATCTAAACAGCAGAGCCCAGCTATGCAGTCATCCATTTCCTCTGCCTTGAATTCAAGATGCTGTTATTGGTCTGATCACTCTTCCTGCAGTGGAAATATCTATGATAACGTTCCAAGCATAAGGATTTCCGGATTTCCAGACAGGCTGAAATGATAAGTTATCTAGAGTGAAGGAACGAGAAACTAAATGCAGAGCTTGCTTTCCCTTAGAAAGGTCTGGCAATAGACAGGGAAATAGTTAAAA
>VZSZ01009109.1:16490-27577 GCA_013398815.1 Ibidorhyncha struthersii
AGCAAAGTTAAGGGGAAATAAATCACATCCTACCAAAAATACCTAACGCGGAAGTTTTCTTTCTTCAAAGTCATGGTTTTGAGAGTAAGGAAATGGAGCCTCGTGTCAATACATTGGAGGGTTTCCACACAATATTTCCACCAGTGCTTGCAGAAACATTTTCAACCACTGATGAAACTTGCATGACTGGATGAGAACAAAGACTGTCCCTCTGCATGACGCTGCTCCTACTCTCCCTCCTACCTCAGCTACTGCCCACCTGGCCCACGAAGCTGCCCAGCCACATCTCCCACACGTGCAACAAGCCACCTCCCTCTCCTGAGCATCCTTCATGACTATTTGCCTTCCTTTCTCTCACTCTCTCTTCCCTCTCCTCTCCACCATAACCCCGACTGCACAACAGGTTGGCAGCTCACAGTACTAGTTCCCTCCCACCCCTCTTTCTGCTGGCAGGCACTGTGGCTGAGTGGAGAAAAGCAACAGGGTGGGGCTGTAGTGACCTTGAGCAAAGCAAGGTACTTTTCTGTGCCTCAGTTTCCTGTAAGATGCAGGTTATATTCACTTCTTCTGTAAAGCACTTCAAAGTCTTTTGGTGAGAGAGGCCATGTAACACCCAAGCATCACAATTAATAAGCTCCCAGCTCCCTTGGAGAGCCTTCCCTGCTTCCAGACCCCATTAGGGCTCCCCTCTCCCAAAAGAAAGGATTTTTTTCCCTTTTGCAAACAGCTGTCTTACTACTCTGTCGTGACAGTTGGTTGACCTGATTATCAGAGTCCAGCCCTGAAAGAAGGTACCAGAGTAACGCAGACTGCTTTGTGTAAGTCCAGCACTCTGCTTTCAACATTATTTGCCAAAGCTTTCTGGTTGTTTGGAAATTTGTTGGCCTGTCTACGTAGGAAGTATTGAAGTAGATTAGTTACTTAAACAGCACGGTGGCCTGTGGAACATCTCGCTTCAGCTAATGGGAAATCTTCAACCAGTGACACTTACAGCAGGGCATAAATAAGTCCAGGACATTTTCTTAACTATTCCAGGCTCTTTTTAGATCTCAGCAGAGAACAGTAAGAGAAAACTGCTCTCTGTACCGTTTATGCCTGTAAATTCAACCTGGATCAAGTCTGAGGACATCATCAAGACTGAAGAAAAAAATAAACCAAGCGAGGGCAGGAACAAAGTGCAGAAAAGGCAAACCTCAAGGATATTAAAAGAGAGAAATACAAGGGGAAAAATATGAAATTTGACGCTGTTAAAAATAAACCAGGATGAAAAAAAGAACAAAATGGATACAATTAGAGGGACAGTACCAACCCAACAGTACCAGCCATAGCTATGATACTAAAATCAGTTTACCTTTATCTTTTTTCCCTCAGAACCACTGGGAGGTTGCTATCACATTCCAAGATAGATACTTTTGCACAACGAAGGCAGTACAAGCCACACAAAGCATGGAAAAAATAAAAGAGATTTTCTTGCAGAATCCTTGTTTTTCTTTTTAATTAACACATTTTAAGGTCTTTTTCTTTGCCTTTTCTGAGTCTCCAGAGGATACTTGGGAAATGTTTTTCAGCCTCACTGTTACAGTAGGCGCTAAAAACTTGCCTGTTTCAAAATCCAAGCCAAGATGCTCCGGTTTCCAGGAAGTGGATCTTGACAAGAAACACCAAATATCAGGAGACTCATGATGAAATCGCTAGTGCCAACAATGCTGCACGTTAAGATTTTTTAAAGTTAATATTACCTTGGGGATTAGCAAATGGTCCCAAACTATACACACTGACTGAAAAACACTCTTAGCACATTAATCTTCTCACTAATGATTAGCAATTTGTATTCTAATGGGGCCTGTAGGACCCAGACAACATGGAAGTCCTGTTGTTCTAGGGTGATGCGTGCACACAGCAGGACATTGAGCAGACTCACTGATAGCAAGGCAAGCTGGGAGTCAGAAGTAAAACCAAGGCACACGTAGTTGAACTGTCTTGACAGAGATCACACAGCAGGTCCATATTCCAGTCTCATGGAGACCAAAAAAAAACATATACAGCTCTTCAGGCTCAGGAAAGATTTTAATTACTGTCATACCAAACTAAGATAAAAAGAATATAGGTTGAGTGTGTATATTCTTCACAGATAAGTTGAACGCCAGCTGAGATGAGGAACAGAATTCCCTCAGGAGTAATTTCTTGTTAATTGCACAACTTCAGGCACTTTCTTGGAAGTCCTTATAAATCGCAGACATGAGTTGTTACAGGAGGGTCACAACCTCTTCTGAAGCATCAAGCACTGCTCACTGGTGGAGGGTACAACAGGGGGTATTGTCTACCCATTGGCATTTCTTATAAATGTCAAAATGCCTGTGAGAAGCTATGCAATGCTACTGCAAGATCTCTGTCTTGCAGCAAGATGTGAGTTGCGTTTGGGTAACAGGCCAAGCAGCCCTGCTTCAGATCTTACTCTTATTTCACACAGATGTAATCCCACTTTTGTAATCCTGCCTGTGACCTACATGAGAATGGGTGAAGGCCATACAGATCATGCTAATAAAGAAATCGTTGAATAGTGTATCAACATATGATGCCACATACATTTTAAATAAATATACCTCTGAATGCTTAAATAGCGCAGGCTCTCACATACACACAGAGATACATTTTTTAAACAGGGATGATTTCAGTGTATTTAAGAACCCTATTCTACGCTTCTTCTTCATTAATATTCACTCCTGCTCAAACTTTTAGAAAATTATATGGGATCAGTCATTCCTACATACTTCTGAAAGATTTTTAAGGAATTGCTGGGAATTGGCCCTTCCAATTTTTTCAAAATCTTTGCAAAGATATCTTTTGCCTACAGCTTACCTGTGTTTGTCTGGCTACTTACTTACTGTGAGCATTCCTAGTTCAACAACTCTTCAGTTCAACAGTGGAGGTGGAAATCTCTCCATGTCCCCAGCTTGAACAAGTCTACCAGAAAGACATGTGAAATGCATCCCAGCTGGGAGTCACTTTTGCTGACACAGGACCATCTAGCCAGTAGTCAACTCTGATTCTGGAAGGACATAGGCTCCCTGCCAGCTGCCTTGAAGTCAACACTGCACCAGTTAAGGCTGGTTGAGGCTCTTGAATGTTTTCCCATGACCTGTCCCTCATTCATACTGTAACGCCATAGCCCAGGCTGCTGTGGAAGGTGGGAAGCCAGAGAACTGTCTTCTGCTCGGCCTTGCACATGGAAGCAGCAGGTATGCACATTTGTGTCTCACAGCAAGGCCAAAGCAACCATCGATGCAAACTAGACAAGAAAATGCTAGATTGCTTGGTCAGATCTTTAGCAGATGTAAAAAGTCTCCATCAGTTTCTATGGAGCTATTCTGATTTACATCAGCTGAGGGCATGAGCCATAAACCCCTTCCCATTAAGCATGTCTGATTTTATTACTACCAGCACAAATTCGGGTTAAACCAGGATACTTTGTGGTTCAAATTCAAACCAGTACTTTTGAAATAAGATTTTGTCCCCTGGTCTTTCTGAAAGAAGTGGTAAATTCCATGTAAATGACAAAGTACGTTGCCCCTGGGTGGTTTGACTTTCAGGGCCAGGGGCAAAATGTTTGGAACAGGCATGCTGTGCAAAAAGAAAAGGGACAGAGGCATGTAAAACAACTCACTGCAGGGTACAAAAATACAGAAGCACTTCCCATGCCATTTTATGCCTTCTAAAAGCTACTTGTCCTGAAATACACGTCTCTCCTCCTCTAATGCATGCACAAGCTACTTCTCTTTACAAACCTAATGAATGTTCAGTAGCTTCAAAAGTTCTGACTTTGCCTTTTGTGTTTATCTTATGACTACTGAAGTGAGGCACAGAGGCTGGAACTGCAGTCCCTTACGCCTGCTTTGTCCTATCAGGGGTGTTGGGTAGCACCTTATTTATTGATGGGATGATATTTAATGATTGCAGAAGTTACAGTTCAATAAAAATGAGGATGGTATAGGAATGGCAAACAAGGAGTTTTCCCAGCATCCTTAAGAGCTTTATGAAGTAGAAGCCATGTGTGAAGCACCTTGCCTGTCAAAGCTTCCTTCACTTTGATATTGAGTTGCTACTTTGCATGGACAGGACGGAGGTCCTGAGCATTACAGGGAACAAACACTCTTTCCTCCGATCATACTGGCTTTCTGGTGAGCTGTGGACTGGTTTCCCATATGAGAAAACACAGTGGCTGCACACAGGCATTTTCAGTAACGAGGGCTGGGCTGAGATGAGTTGTGTGTGAGGCAGGTGGGCTCCGACTCTGCCTGGCCCAGGGCACATGTGAGTGAATACTCACAAGCACTCCTGTCCCTTTCACCTGAAATAAAACCACTGGCTCCAGTGGGCTCCAATCAGGCACTATGTGAGCACAGACAACAGCCTTCCTTCCTTTCTTTGTGGGCCATGGACATCAGGAGTGAGGAACAGAGCTGCAAACATGCCTTCAGGGCTCCTGCTGTACCCATTTGCTGTAAAAGAGGTTCTAGATATTTTGGGCAAGTTGTTTCACTGCAGGTAGGATGGCTCTCCATGAAAAATCTGAAACTTTGACTCATTTTAACCAGTTCCTCAAATTTTACTTTTTCTTCAACTGACAGTACGTGCCGTGGAAAGTGTCAAGTACCCCGAACAAGCGAGTAAGATGGGCAATACTGAACTTCGCAAACAGGCTGCCTGACAAGTCTTCCCCATCAACACAGACTACAGAATCAGCATTCAAATGACCAGGGAAGCTGACTCTATTGACATCTGGCTCCTGTTTCAGCACATTAATTATCCTCTTGGGTTCTCCCATCTTCAGCTGCTTCCACACAGATGCCATCTCATCATTTATCTGCTCCAACATTTTCTCCCCATCCTGAACAACTGAACTGTTTTCTTCTTGCATGGCATTCCTGCTTCAGCAGATGCATTTACCCTGCCAAACAAGCCTACCTCATCAGTGTCTGTCTCAGCAATGTCTTGAGAGCACACAGAGCTAATAAAGAAGGTTATACTATTTTGTTAACACGTGGATTCCAGGACACAGCTGCATCACAGTAGGCTCTATCCAAAATGATAAAGGGATCACTAAGAAAGAATGCCCATCATCAGCAACTTCAAAAGAATAATGGGACACAGCTAATGCTGTCCGGCTGAAAGCTCATTGTGGTGTTGGGACAGCCGGAAGCAGTGAGAAGACTTGCAAATGCAACATGTCCCAGGAGGGATTCAAGCCCAGCAGAGCTTAGTAGAGGATCTGACATTCACCAGGATACGAAAGAAACCAAAGATTGTGCTTGAAAATAACCTGAGAAATTCCAAGCAAGTGGGTGAGACAACATGGACCATTAGATGTGGGAATGAAATAAAAATCAGGATCCTTAGTGTCCTGTCCTGTGTCTGGCCTGGGCTGCCTCTGATATCTCATTAGAGCAGGGAGCTGCAGCTTACTCTAAAAAGCAGGATGCTATGAAATTTAGAGTGTTGTTGCTGTGACTTTGGAAACGTAATGGTGTCTCCTCTAAGGGACTGACAGCAGGCTCATTTGGATTTTGACAGAGCAAGGATAATGGCTGGAGTCTCTTCTGGAGCTCAAGCATTCAAGTTTCTTGTGCCAACAACTCTCTACACCTCAGGATCAATAAGCCTAGTGAGATTCCTGAGCTTGGCAACTGCTCTATTATAATTGCAAAACCAACAGTTTTCATCAATAAAAACCTAACAAGTAACCTGTCTAGGACATCCCATCAAGGGTGCTTCTGATGATGCAGCAAGTTGTTTCCTTCACTGCGCAGTTACTGAGTGCACAACATAATACTACTGTTACATTGCATTAGCCATGTCCAAGTCTTTTGGATACTCTGGAGTATGCAGAACAATTCACAAGTGCTTTGGCAAATCACAAGTGGTAAATTATTTCTCTTTACAGTATCTACAACACAAGATTTTACCAAATTAACAGCCTGTAACAGCTCTGCAAGGAAGAATTGTTAGCTGTGTACTTCTCACTTCTTGTAGTAGCTAACAACTGATGAAATGGTGACATAGGGTCTCTCAAACCCAGGATCAAAATTAAGATGAATTCAGAGAACCCCTTTGCAAGACAACCCACAAAAAAAAAAGCTCACCAAATATCAGCCTGCAGACCAACATTATCAAGGTAACAAAACACCGCTAGTCTGTATCACTACTAGGTACTGTGTCTGCTTACCTATGCTTCTGTCATGCAACTTATCATACAGATTTCATAATCATAAAATTACCTCTTATTTTATTGCTTAGATGTGGGATATTTAGCCAGTTATTTTATGCCATATTTGCCTGATGTTGATTCACAGACTCAAGCTTAATCAAGCTTGGCTGAATCCCTGGGAAGACAATGGACCAAACCCTCTTGGATACTTTTTCCAAACATACTCAGAAGATGATTGGGAGTAGGCAGCAAGGATTTGTGAAAGGGAAATCATGCCTGACCAACATGGGATGAAATGACTGGCTCAGCAGATGAAGGGGAGAGCAGTAGATGTTGTTTATTTTGTCTCTCACAAGGCTTCCAGCACTGCCTCCTGTAATCTCCTCATGGACAAACTCACAAAGTACAGGCTAGATAAGTGGACAATGAGGTGGACTGAATGCTGGCTGAGCTGCTGGGCTGAGAGGGCTCTGATCAGTGCCACAAAATCCAGCTGGAGGCTAGCCACCAGTAGTCTACTCCATGGGTTTATACTGCAGCCAATATCATATAACATCTTAATTAATAACTGGGATGGTGGGGCAGAGTGTCCTCTCAGCATGTTTACAGATAATACAAAACTGGGAGGAGTGGATGACACACCAGAAAGGTGTGCTGTCATTCAGAACAACCTTGACAGACTGGAGAAATGGGCTGACAAGAACATCATCATGTTCAACAGAGGAAAGAGGCAAGTTCTCCACTGGGGTACGAATAACCCCTCTGCATGCCAGAGGCCAGGTGGCTAAAAGTAACTTGGCAGAGAAGGCTCTGGCAGTCCTGGTGGATGTCAAGCTGACCACAGGCTACTAATGTGCTCTTGTGGCAAACAAGGCCACTGGGATCCTGAGCTGCTTTAGGAGAAGCATTGCCAGCAAGTCGAGGGAGGTGATACTTCCACCCTACTCAGCTCTGTGGAGACACGTCTGGAAAGCTGTGCCGAGTCCTCAACACAAGAAAGGTACAGAGTTATTGAACCAAGCGTAGTGGTGGGCTCCACAGGACAAGAGAGACATGCATATACGGAAGAGAGTTCATCAGTAAGTCATGAAGATGATTACAAGACTGGAGCATCATGTCGTACAGGGAGAGGCTGAAAGAGCTGGGACTGTTCAGCCTGAAGAAGAGAAGGCTCAGCGGGGATCTTATCAACGTGCATAAATAACTGACCAGAGGCTGTAAAGAAGACAGACTATACTTATGGCCCCTCATGAAAGGTCAAGAGGCAATGGACACAAATTGAAACACAGGAAATTCCATTTAAATGTCATAAAAAACCTTTTTTACTGGAAGGTTGGTGAAACACTGAAGCAGGTTGCCCAGAGAGGTCACAAAGCCTTCTTCCCTGGAGACATTCAAAACTGGAGTGAAGAAAGTCCTGAGAAATCTGCTCTAATTGACCTTTCTTTGAGAAGGGACTTGGCTAGACAATGTCCAGAGATGTCTTCAAACTCAACCATGAGGTGATTCTGTCATTCTGACTGTTAGACTGTACTTCTTACCTAGTTTTCCAGCTGGGTAGATGCTAGCATGCAGGGTTTCACAGTGATTGCCAAAGATAAATTTCACTCTTTCCAAGGCTGGACTATGCAACAAAAGGAAATTAACCTATTATAAACTGGCAAAGGCCTCAAAGATTCAGTGTTAAGATGAAGAAAGTGGGAAGGGAAGGGAAGGGAAGGGAAGGGAGCTTTCAGCATATATAATTTCATGCATCTTACTACACAATGAAATTTTACTGTAAACATGATGAATGCTGAATACAAGCAGTTGTTCATTGTGTAAAATACACAGTACTCAGAATCCATCCCAATTCAGTTTAAGTCTGAGTGTGGCTGACCACCAAGGTTTCTGAACATCAAATGCCAACTTCAAATCATTGAGTGCAGTCATCACCACAGGTTCAAAAGATATTGCAACTCCTATCATAGCCATCACACACCCATTTGAGATGTCTTCACAAGAGGCAAATTCCTGCCCACTCTGCAGCTGGGTGACCAGAAAAAGACATTTGTGCATTTGGATCTTCTTGGAGCTAGGCTCCCTCACAGCCCTAAGGAGACTTCTGACAGACAACACTGGCACTCCTATGCCTCAGCTCACCTGAAAAGGGAAAATGGGACCTCTCATGGCCTACAAGTGAAACAAGGTCAGATGGCCGTTCACTGCATTCACGTCTGTCAGTAAAACTCATCCAATGTTAACATTGCTGGTAACATTCAAACAATCTGCAGCTGTCTTTTTGACATTAGGATGCCTAATTCTTGGCCCTTTGGAGGCTGACAGATTGATCCCTCTGCCAATATGGGTGTTCATGAGGCCCCTGTTAACCTCAGCAATACCTTGAGGGTGTTCATGGTGAATGTACCCTTTTTATCTTTACAGGTGAAATAAAATGTAAGACTGGCCATGTAACAGCTGCCCAAAAGATTTCCTGTGACTTTACATTACTCTGTCTGCGATTGCTCCTTTTTGTGTGTTTATTCTGCCTTCATGTAATGCCATTCATATTGCTGAAGATTTATTGAGCTCATCTACCATTATTCTTTCAACTGAAGCACGTTTATTTTGTGGTATATCTGACATTACCTTCCATATATTGATTAGCTACGAGGCGATGTAGCACATGCAGATACAAAAAAAGCCCACTTGTCTTTAGGCAGCTCTTGTTCTTTTCTGGATTTAGAGACAATCAAAGAAGTCAGAGCCTAAAAATAATGACTTGTAAATTATCTAGTTACGCTCCCTGAACTGTTCCCTGCAATTACAGCAGTGATGTGTCCAGATTCACTTCCCTTTGGTCACTATAACTGCAACTGACTTAGCACAACTCTTGGACATGCTATGATCATGGTGAGGTCATAGTGCTTTTTAGAAGAAAGCGGTTACCTTGCAGTGTCTGTAGTCTAATTTTGTAAGTATTCAGTGGCACAGTGCATCAGTGCCTGCTTGTCCTGAATAGCTACAAAGCACTGTATAGTAACCATGCTTTACACAAAAATGGAGTATCCATGTTGCCTATTACAAACTCTGAAGTGCTGCTACATTAAATAGATTATGGCGAAAATGAAACCGATTATTTTTGTTGGATTTTCTGCTAGAATTGTAGTGTTGTGGTTGAGGAATCAGCTTAGAACTCACAAGCATTTTTCTTCGGAAGCCCAGCACCCTTTTGTCATATGCTTTGGAAGGTTACACTGGAAACAGGCTGGATGAAAAATAGGCTGCACCACCTATATTTGTGTGTATGTACATTTACTCTTTTTGGGTTGGAACAAGGATAACATCCCAAGTCAGCACAAACTGTAATATGGGAATGCTTTCATGGAAGTTTCACATGTCAAAACCACAGGCACATGGAAAGATGCAAAAGTTAACTCTTTTTTTGCTCTCTAACTTGCCCAGCTCTAGTGACAATGTCTGTGTATGTCCTGAGGGCACCAGGCACTGGGGCAGTCACAATCCCCAGATGGTTGAAAGCTAGATGC
This sequence comes from Ibidorhyncha struthersii, assembly GCA_013398815.1. Classification (NCBI taxonomy): domain Eukaryota; kingdom Metazoa; phylum Chordata; class Aves; order Charadriiformes; family Charadriidae; genus Ibidorhyncha; species Ibidorhyncha struthersii. The sequence continues at coordinate 26,223 of VZSZ01009109.1, forward strand.
TCTCTCATCCCAGCATATGGGAGCCCTGCCAGCTGAGGGGTGTCCACACAGCCTGTACACCAAGGTGGTGACCTCCCTGGGGACCCTGGGCACCTCCAGGGCAGGATTCTTCCTGGCACGGAAATTTCTTTTTGGTCAAAATGCTACCTAAATAATAGGGGAACAATTTCAGTGCACAGTTTTAGCACAACTAGCAAGTGTCCCTGTTGCAGCATCTGAGGCAGCAGCACAGCTGATGAGTTTTCTCAGCACTGTTCAGAACCAAATGATCCTGGAGATTTATAATGAAACTTGATACCTTTCAAGCAGAGAGAGCTATGCATATGAACTGATGCTAATACATTTTGGACAAGGAAATAGCTTGCACCGCACTGTTTCTGGGATTGGTGAGGGAAAAAAGGCTGGAAACTTCTCTGTGAACCTCAGCATTCTGGTTGGTGATGTTTAGAGACGCTTTGCATCTCCTTGGTTAGTTGATGTGAGTGAAGTCTCTGATTTCCTTTTCGCTTCCTTTATTTGTGCATCCCCTTTGCACCTGCCCATAGTGCTGTACAAAGACCTGTTTAGAAACACAGGAAGACCAAATGGGACAGGTTTGTTCTTCCATACAATGGGATCTATTTTTCTCAGCTGCACATTTATCCAAGCTGGTTTCCTCTACATACCATCCACTGCCTTCTGAGACTCTGCTGTGGGTGCAAGGAAGATAACTGCTATTCCCTACAAGTATTATCTTATTTCAGCTGGCACTATTTTCATATTTGTTTCTTCTGCTTCTTTGTGTTCCTTGACAAACTTATGGATCTGTAATAAAATCAGATAAAACGGCCCCTTGTAAAAATAAATGTAATTTTATTTAATGTTCTGAGCAACATGAATGTGTTACTTGACTTAGGGTTCAAAGCGTCCTATGCTACTGTCAAATACACAATTAATTTAAATTACATTAAAAAAGGCAAGCAACAAAACCCATAAGAACAGAGATGAAGTGTGCTTTTCACTCAAGCCTTTCACTCCACCTAATTTCCTCTCTCATAAAAATAATATTTCTAGGTATACTTACAGTCTCCAAAGAGAAAGTCTATGTGTTATTTCTCCAGCTGCCGCATGTTTCAGTGGCAAGTTGTTGCATTGTATGTCCTTTATCAGAATCCTTTGGGATATGTAATGCACATCACAATAAGAAGCTGAGGATGATACAAATAATTACAACATGTGATGTGAACCCACTGTTACAAAGTCAATCTCTCAGCAAATTCATCAACTCGACACATGATGTACAGTACCAATTTTATGTAAATGACTCGTCTAATCCTGCTGGGCAAAATTACTCCCTGATGTAAACTCTGTTAAAT
>VZSZ01009110.1:20648-38929 GCA_013398815.1 Ibidorhyncha struthersii
TTCCCTTCCCTTCCCTCCTCTTCCCTTCCCTCCTCTTCCTTTTCCTTCTTTCTTTCACATCATGCAGCCTATGAAATGATCCTCCAGACCCAGTTCCTCGTTCCCCCACAATTCCAGCCCACAATTCCCCAAGGCTTCCCCTGGCCCCGGCCCACATCTGTGGGAATCAGATGCCTGGACCATGGAGACCTCAGCAACTGGACCATGGCAGAAGTCACTGCCCACCCTCAGTCCCTATTTGGTTGGGATTTGATGGATTAATGCTACTGAGTTGGAAGATCTCTCCCAAACCTAGGGTTTGGTTGGGGGGAATAGGTTGCAAACCCCAAAATCTCTGGGGCAGGCATGGCCTCGTGCACACTCCTGCTCCCTGAATCACAGCGCTCAGCGCCGGGGAGTGGACCTTTACTCAGCATTTGCAACCCTGTGATTCACGGTGGCTGGTGGCTGCTCATACCCACGCGCTGCAAATCCACCTCAAAACAACCTCTGCCAGGGTGAGCCAGGCTCGCCTTGCTGTTTGCAAAGAGATTTTCTTTTGGAGTCTCTGTCCAGTGAGATAAAAATAAGACAAAGGGATGGGAAAAGATACATGGTGAAAGCCAGCGATGGCCTTGGGGTTTAGATGTATGGGCACCATGGCATTTGCGCGCTTGGCTTCAGCATCTAACGGGGTCAGACCTGCTGTATACCCAAAATGCCACCATCGAGGACAGCTTTATTTCCCCATGAGGTCTTAGGACCTGAGTAAAATACACCATCACCGGTGAAGCTGTCCCATCCAGGGAATCATGATTTCACCCTAGGATTTTGGAGCTTGGGTATCGAAGCGTTGCACGGTGTGTTTCCTCCCAGCAAAACGCGCATTACTTGGCGTCATCACGATGGATTAGGGTGACTAGAGTTGGCTGAGGGGACGGCAAAGAAAACTCACCCCTTTATCCACCTGGAGAGGCAGGAGCTGCCTGGCCAGTCACACACGAACCAGTTCTGCAGCGCTTCAAACCAGCCGCAGCATCCGATGGCACCGGCCCAACTGAGCTGAGGGTGTCTGGGATTTGGGACACCCTCGGCTTCACAATTTCTGAAAGACACGGAAGAGTTTTGGGCTGTTGCACCTTCTGTTGCACATTCAGCTTGGGGCAGAGAGCTGCTGGGGCCTGTGAAGTTGGGTATAACGAAACCCTCTTTAACGATCAGCTCCTCTTTGGTCCCGTGTCTGCACAGCACCTTGCACAATGAACCCTGACTGCAACCGGGGGTCCCGGCTCTCTCCTATAAGGTTTGCTGCTGCAATGTTTTATGCACATTCAATGCCTTCTTCCCTCACCGGGGCCCGAAGAAGGGCAGTAAATGGGATTTCTGGGAACTCAACACCTTTGGGAAGGCAAAGCCAGTTCAATCTGCCCCTGTCATCATGCCGGGACGAAACTCAGACCAGGGAGTTTTCTGTTTGTGTGCTGATGACACCACCCTTTAACTCCATGACTAAGCTCTGGGGATGAGCCATACCAGTTCGCACCTTGTTTCTTCCTGCCAAAGCGGTGCACCTTCTGCAGACATCAGAGATGAGGGTCCTTCCAAAGCACTCTACCATATCCATTGCGTTTCATGAACCCAGAAATCAGGAACGACCCACTGACCTCAGTTTGCTCAGCTCCCTCTTCAAGAATGTCCTCTGCTGCGCACTTCTGCAAAATCTGTCCCGCTGTCGTGGACAACCAGGACACCCCCTCAGCCCCTGGATCCATCTCTTCCCACATCTGGGACAGAGCGAGCTGCATTTGCCGGGGGGGAAGGTGAAAGGATGGTTTATCGATGGGATTTTTTGTGCTCCTCGCTTTGCCCTACAAATTGCAAACCCAAGGAGTGGCAAAGGTGTGTATTGACAGGTGAGGACTGAGCCTAGTGAGCTGGACACACGTCCTAGCATTGCTCCGTCTTTTCATCCAAATCCAGGTTGGTTCCCACATTGTTATTTTAGCCCATTCTCACCCCACAATGTCTTTTCTCAAGCCACCAGATCTGACGTGGTTAGACCTAGCAAGATGTTTGCTCTCTGGGCTGAAAGCAGCCACAGCTTCTGGAGAGCTTTGAGCTTGCAGCTCCACCTGCTCTGTCCATCTCTGGAAAGGGTTGGGGGCCTTAACCACCTCCTTGCACCTTATCTCCTGCGCGCTCCTTCCTGGCTCTGCCATCAGCTCGCCGGTGACCTTGGCCACGTAATTTCCTCTCCCGTTGCTCCAATTTCTTATTCTATAAAACAGAGATAACGGCTGTGATTTCCCTGGCAAAACACTCGGCCAACTCCAGCTGAAAAGCTTTCTAACAACCAATGTGTGCAAGGATGGTTTTATCACTATCTGACAGGTAGATTTGGGGTTGCTGGGAATTACACGGCACTCAAGCATTTGCTGAGCTGTTTTTAAGCTCGTAAAAGCAAACCAAACCCGTGAACGAGGAGAGGACTCCTCACCTCAAGGCTCGCTTCCACCAGAGCCAAGTGGTTGTTACCCTGAAGCTACGGTCAACGAGGTGGGATGGGACCAAGTGACCCACTCGGTTATCTTGGCCCCAGCAGAGAAGCCTTCCCGATGGAGATTTGTCTGAGCTGCTCTTCCAGCACTTGAGATTCAATGTTCCCTGCGAGCAACAGATTTTAACGCCTCCCTTTTTGTAGCAGCCAGGGCCGTATTTCATCCCTCATCCCCAGAGATTCTGCATTAGAAAAATTTATAAGCTTGGAGGATCGTACTTAGGGATGAGCTAATGGAGGCCAGGGGTGCCTCTTCTGGGAAATGCTTTGGTGGTCTGATAAAAGCTGGAAAATATACCTATTTTCTCCACTTAGATCCATTAATCAAATAAAAGACACCAGCTCCCCTGGTAGATTTTGGCAGTCCCCCCTATCTAACTGGGCAAACAAATCGGAAGACTAGCGTGGACACAAGTGGACAGTGTTAGGCATCCCGCACAAATTCTATCTGAAATGGAAAGAACTTTCCTCCGCATCTGTAACTCGTTCCATTAGGAAAGAAGAGGAGGAGAGGGGGGATCTAGCCTGCCAGCAGCATGCTTTGGAGTCAATGGCACTGGTTGTGGGCTGGTTAAATATGGGATGAACTGCAGAAATAGGTGCCCAGCTGGCCTCCACCCAGGTCTGCCTACTCCAGGAGGGATTACCAGGTCAGGAGACGCATGGCATGAATGTGGCTTTGCAGCTTCCCCAGGCTGGGCTGGTTCGACCGGGGTCAGCTCGACATGGAGCCAACCTGAGCCTTGACGCGCACCAATGCTGGGGTATGGCGTGAGGGATGAGGGAAGCGCAGAGCCCGTGGTGTCACCTTGCCCAAGTGATGCTGCAAAGTTTTGGGCAGCAACGATGCTGGGCGTTGACATTTCTCTCCAAAAAACCTTTGCCCCGCTGAAGTTATTTGTATTTTGGAGAGCTCTCAGCACTCACAGCTGCTTCAGGCATGGCCTTTGGGCAGCATCTGGAGCAAGGCTGAGACCTCGAGGGTGCAACGGGCCTTCACACAGATCCCTCGGTGAACGTGATGGGGCTGGGTAGGCTCTGGCTGCCGCACCTGAGTTCACCCCATATATCCCATAATGATTCACAGTGACCTTACGGGGCCAAGAAACCAGCCCTGATCCTTCCCGGAGAGGCCAAACACTGGGTGCAGGAGATGGTTTAACAATAGGCATCCTTTGGTGGTGGCCAAGCCTGATGCCACCTAAGATCCATCAGAAACAGGCTGCAAGTTCTCCCATTGACTCCAAAAAGCCCCAAACTCATCCCGCAAAGCTACAGATGGTTTTGGTCCTACCACAGGGTACGTGGGTGAGCCCAACGCTGGGCCATGCCTTTTTTCTACTTCGGCAGATGCCTTGGCTCTTCCACTCCGGCCAGCTCTGGCCAAGAGTCCTTGCTGCTTGCCTAATCACCGTGTAAATCCTCATCTCCCTTTCGGGGAAGCTGCACACTTTGAGGGCTCACCACCCAAGATTTAAATCCCCAGGATTCTGGGAGGCTCAGCCCGTCCCTGCGCGGCAGCTGTTGTAGTTGTGCAGAAATGCTCATAACGCCACAAAAAGCAAGTTCGAAGGAGAAACCAACAATTATTGTTCAGCAAAATAACTCAATTTGGGGAAAGCCGGGAACCGGCGCGTTCACTTTCGTCCTGTCATTCTTCCACTGAACTTATTTATTTTAAAATAAATTACCGGTCGTCCTGTAAAACACTTTACTGGCAGCTTTTAAAAATGGCCTCTCCCTCCAGCTCCTAATGCCACGTTATCCAGCAAAAAGCGGTGTTTCACAGACGGCAGCCATCACCCGCATTGATTTGTGTGGACTCAAAGATGAATGATAACGCCAGGCCACGGGACAGATGGTGATTTATGAGCCGGGGCGGTGGGGGTGCTGGCAGCTCGCTCCTCGCAGCCCGGGCTCCGGCACTGCTCGAGCATCGCATCACCATCCTGCTACTGGTCCCGCTGGGAGAGGATTACTGGGAAGGGAGGATGGAGGGGGTTCACTGCTTGTATTCACGGCTGTAGGATGCCCAAGAGGGTCATGGCATGCCATGGCTTCCCACACCATCCTCGAGGATGGTTGCACTGAAGATGAGTTGAGGTTGGGTAAAAGCTCCCCAGGATGTGGTACCTCTGTTTTTTGGGTGCTATTTGCGCCAGCAGCTGTTCACGAGTCCTGGGATGGAGGAAACACGGTTGCCAGAGGTTCATATCTCCCCTTTTCGAGCAGGTTCTCACTAACTCTAAAGCACGACCTGAAAAATGGATTTTCCATTCGCCGACAGGATCTGGGCTGCGGGTGAAGTTTCTGCTGGGCTTTGGGCAGCATTAATGTCTCTCTCTGGCAGGGAGGCTCCAAAGGTTACGCTGGTGTGGAGCTCACCCAGACCTCCCCGAGACAGAAATACCGTCCCTCGCCTTCACCCGGTTACATCAATACTGTAGGAATTTAATTACCTTTGAGACCTTTAGCTCAGTACTGATATTAATGTGGCCAACAGGTCTAAAAGAGATAGAGAGGGGGGAATTTATACACCGTCTCACGCAGACACACACAGAGCACAAGCGATAATTTCTTCAGGGAGGCAGCTGAGACTCATCGACGGGTTCAGGAGGGATTTTTGCGGGCAGATCCAGGCGAAACGGGGATGCGCAGTTGGAGGATAAACCCCACATCTAGGAATGACAGCTCAGCACCACCTAAATTTAACTTAATACTTAAATCCAGCTGGATCGCACCCTCTCCCACTGCTGTCCCCAACGCTGGGCGCTTGCGCAAGACCCCGAGGAATACAATGACGTGGCAGGATTTTCCTTATAAAAAAATTCACCCTGCTCTGCAGGATTGCGGCGGGCTGGAAAATTCTGCCAGGCATGTGCAACTCTGGGTCGTGCTGGATGCAAATTACCTTGATTACAGGTTGGGTAATTATAGTCGCAGCACTGGCGGTTGGAGGGCTGTGGGGGGAAGCCCCCCCTTTTTTTTTTTTGGAGGCTGCCTGTGAATTCATCTTAAAACTTTCAACAGAGAAGGGGTGTGCGTGCATGTGTGTGTGGGGGACTCTGCCGCTCTGCTTTGCTAAGAGCATAAATCACTTTTAGGGAATCGTAAATCAATCTCTTCCCGAGCTCTCCAGCCCGTGAACGCAATGAGGCGGTGGCGGAGCTCATGCTTCACAGCCTGCGTGCGACTCTGGCAAGAAAAACACTCTCCAAAATATAAAGAAGTCTTGAGAGTGTAAAAGCCCTTCATTCAGAGTGGGCAGACGCAGGAGGGTGGTAAACGGGGCCCTGGAAACTCTGGGTATTTAGAGAGGGGAGGATTAAGGGGGGTCGTTAAGGGGATTAGTGCTGGAGCACCTTTCCCACTTGGATTTTTGGGGAAAAAAAAGGTCTGAGTGTGGCTCCAGCCCGCTTCAGTCGCTTTGGGCTCGGCTCTCAACCTCTGCCCCCCCCGAGAACCCGCCGCAATCCGTCCCCCAGCCGCAGTCGGCCCTGGGGATCCGCTGGCCACTGGCACGCCAAGAGCTGGCGTCTTCGGTTTTACGGGGAGGTTCTGTGCCAGCACCCAGCGCGCCGGCGGTGGGGCCGCTGGGGGGGTGCGTACCTGTGACCCAGCTAGAGAGCATTAACTGCTCAACGCTTGAGCTGTGCACGTTGGGGTTTGCCAGTGGGAACCACTGATTTCTCTCTGATGAGCATTTCGAACAAGTGTATTAAACGCTCAGCGTCCTGCTGAGCCCTCTGCACTCAGCATGGGTAATATATGTATTAACATGCCAGCGAGAAGCAGCATTATTCTTATTAAAAGTAATTTACGCAGCCCCATCACTTGACATTTATGTTTTGAAGCCGGTATAAATCTGGCATGCCCAGGCAGGGGGGTTTCTGCATGGATGGGCCGTCCCGAATGGGATGCTCCTGCCACCAAAAGCTTTGGTGTGGGGCCAGGGAGATGAGGGGCAGCCCCAGGAGGCTTTTATTTGGGGGAAAAAGGGAAGATTTAGGGAAAGAGGACTAAGGAAGCGTGCCGGCTCTTTCTCCTGTTTTGACTCAGCTGTTAATTTGACAGTGAATGACGATGGGGTGGTTGTAAATCTGCTGCCTGCGGATGCAGCCGCCTGAAGCCGTCTGCAGCGAGCCGGGGGTGGGAAGCGCGCCGATGAGGTCCCGGGGCCTTGGCGCCTCCAGGTGAGGCTCGGCCTGGCGGGGTCTGGCTGCAGGGTGCCCCCGTGCTGGAGCAAACGTCCCTGTGTGAGCAGGGCACGGTGGGGGGGACACACACGGAGTGACCGGCTGTGGCACGTCCCCATGTTCCCGCGTCCGCCGCGCGCCAGTTGCTCCATGAGCTCATCGCTTGGGGGATCTCTGAATCAGTAAATGACCCATTGGAAGAAATGAGGGGGAAAAATACTGGTGGAAAGGGGAAAAAGAAAAAAAAAAAGACAAAAGATCTGGGAACCTGACTGAATAATTTGACATCATTGGGCGCTCTTTCCACCCGGGCTCTGCCCTGTGCCATGCTGCATGATGTCCCAGAGCGCTGATGCGAATTAGACCTATTGCCAAGCTGTGCCTCAGTTTCCCCATCTCTAAAGCAGCACACCGCTGGCTCCGAGACATCTCCAGGTGCCCTGAAGTGAGATACGGCTTCTTTGTGAGTTATTTGCAGACAAGAGGGGAAAGGACACCAAAGAGCCCCAAAAGGGATCCCAGTGAGCCCTGCCTCCAGCCCGGGGCACAATCCTGTCCCTGTGCCCCGAGATGCCCCATCGCACCCCGCTTCCCACCTCCTGGGATACCTGCCAGCACATGGAAGATACGTTTGCAGCACTTCCTATCCATACCTGGCTTTGTGCTCTGCCAACACCCAACATGCAGCACCCAGGGGGCACCTTGGCCACCCTCTCCGAGCCGCCTATCTCGGGATGGGGCAAACCACCCGTTGGAGGCACCTCCTTCTCCTGGGAGGACTCCAAATGGTGCTGCGGACAACGGGATCCGGCCCGGGTCCCTGGGGAATAACTGCCTGGGTTACAGTGAGGGAGCTCTGACAGATGAGGGCTGGAGCGCGGGCACGGTGACGGAGGAGAGCGGGGTGACAGTGGAGACAGACACCACGTCCCTCAGCGTCGCTGGCAGTCGGTCAGGGACCGAATCCAGCATCTGCATCTCATGGGAAAGATGCAGACAGTTCCTGCCAAAACCCCTCCCCTAAAATGGAGGTAACCAGCAGGTCCCGGAGCAATTGCTGTGGAGAAAAGTATGGGGTGACCTACTTGCTGTGGAGTTTAATTCGGTGCTAAGAAGAAAATAAATGCCTTTAACTAAATCTGCTCTGCTTTCTGTGGCCTATATACCAACTAGCAGCAGCAGCAAAGTCTCCTCTGCCAACAAACGCCACAGCAATGACCTGTTTCTTGCGCTGCCAATGCCTCCAACCCATCATGGTGGCACGAGGAACCAGAGGAGCCTATACACCCGACGATGATGCATAAAGGGTCTCCTCCAACCTCTGCCTTCCCCGTTCCTTAATATGGGATTTAATCAGTTTTTTTCCCTTCCTGGGGACAGCCAAGCAACGTTTGCCCCAGGTTTTGCAGGTCCAAGGACAAGTTTTTTGGGGGGAATCACCTTGTCCCCATAACCCAAGGCTGGTATGACCCCATGGTACATCACCTGGTAGGTCCAACCTCCCTTCCTCGGGAGAGGCACTGCTAAGTGTCGCGGGATGGTGGCGGGAAGGGGGATTGGATCGCTTGGCTCTGCAGAAATGCCCTTAATTCCTTAATATCCCCCCTTTTAGGGTACAATTATAGATTGGCTGCACCTCGCTGCCGTAAATCAGCATCAAAGGCTCCCTCGCGTCAATAGGAGAACACATGTACTTACAAGACTATGGGTGTTTGATGCTAATAAAAAAAGATTAAACGAGAGGTCGTAATCACCCGCCGAGCCTGCGAGTGCCAACGCAGCGTGCAGAGCCCGGCCGGGCTGGAGGAGCTGGGACCGACCCCCCGGGGACACCCCCCACCCCAGGGCCCTTCCTCGCAGGGACCTGTTGGGGTTGCTCCAGCCCCCAGTCCCTTCCGCTCCCCCCTTACTCACCTCCCACACCCCATGCTGGATTTCGGGAACATTAATCACCTTCCCTAAACTGACAGTCCGGCTTTCTGTACCTGTAGCGATTATCCAAGCGTTTTAATGACACCTTGGACCCAAGGTATCAATTAGACATGTCAGGATAAGAAGCGCCTTGAGCTGATTCAGCCCATCACGACCACAAGGCAGGGACCTGTTCCAGGCTCTCCCCGGGATGCGTTCAAGCCTCTGGGGCTGGGATGGCTCCGAAATGCCCAGGGGGGGAACCAGACAAGGACTTTGCGCCTTTTATTTAGTGCCTCGTGTGCTGCTAACCCCTTCGCTTGTCAACAGCTCCCGCAAAGAGAGGAAAGAACGTGTCTGGATTCATACGTGGTGTGGGATAGCGTGGTGCGCAGGGATCACAGTGAAATTTGGGTTGGATCATGGGGTGATTTGGGTCGGATGGCATCTCAGGAGGTCCCCAGTCCAAGCTCCCGGTGGAAGTAGGGTCAGCTATGGGGTCAGACGAGGTTGCTCAGGGCTTCATCACCCATTTGCCTACCCACCCATCCTTTTTCTTCACCTCTCTCCCTCCATTTCCCATATTATTTGATCCCAGCCTGGTGCATCACCCACCTGTAACGGCTTTTAATGTCCCAAATCCTCTCCTGTTGCCTACACACAAATCCACATTATTTTCTCCCTGAAACATCCCAGCTTTGCAAATGTGATACCTGCAGACACCGTGGCTCCTGCTGTTGCTGATTTTATTTTCTGTTGCAGCCAAATGAGAGCTAAGCAGGAGCTTTCTAAGCATTGCTTCAGAGATGGGGAGGGGAAGCGCTCAGGGCAGACCCAAATCAGCAGGTCGCAGCAATTTCGGTTCGAGTTGCATCTCATGCCTTCATGGACTGTAAGCAGCATCCAGATGAGCATTGGGATGCAGAAGAAAAGCCCCACACGGGAGGCAGGAAGAGCTCCCAAAGCAAAATCTCATCTCAACAGCTTAGGAGGAGCTGCTGAGACAAAGGGAGAAGGCTCTTTGACAGTTGCTTTTCCAAGGAGTTTTCCAACCAGGCATCTGCATAGTCACCGAAGGACATGGACCTCTTGGAGCGACTCCAGAGGAGGCCACAAAGATGCTGTGAGGGCTGGAGCCCCTCTGCTGGGAGGACAGGCTGGGAGAGTTGGGGGTGTTCAGCCTGGAGAAGAGAAGGCTCTGGGGAGACCTCAGAGCCCCTTCCAGTGCCTAAAGGGGCTCCAGGAGAGCTGGGGAGGGACTCTGGATCAGGGAGGGGAGCAATGGGACGAGGGGGAACGGTTTTACACTGGAAGAGGGGAGATTTAGGTGAAACACCAGGAGGAAAGTGTTGCCTGTGAGGGCAGTGAGCCTCTGGGGCAGGTTGCCCCGAGAAGCTGTGGCTGCCCCATCCCTGGAGGTGTTCAAGGTCAGGTTGGAGGGGGCTTGGAGCAACCTGGGCTGGTGGGAGGTGTCCCTGCCCAGGGCAGAGGGGTTGGAACTCGATGATCTTTATGGTCCCTTCCACCCCAAACGATTTTATGATTCTATGATCTATGGGGCAGACACATTTGTGCGGCAGGACCCCCCAGAGCAGCCCCAGATGGGAGAGCTGTGCTGCAGGGGGGAGTTCACCTGCTATTGCCCCAAAATCTCCCCTCCAGGCAGGTGTCTCAGATCTTCTGGATCCTATTGGGACCCTCCACTCACGGCATCCCATGGAAATGCAGTGCCATCAGGATTTGGGGCACAGAGAGGCCTGGAGCAGCAGTGGGAAGGAACTGAGAGTCACAAATTGGGATGTTGAACACTGCAAGGGTGCATTTAAATAACCGTTTTTCTGTCCCTTTGCTGGTGGTGGTTCAAAGCCCAAACAACCCCTATGGTGGCCACGTCATGGGCAACCCACGCAGCTGCGGGGTGAGACACGTGCAGTACATGAAGCACATCCTGGTCCCAGCTGCTCCAAGCAGCATTCCAGCACACAGCAGATGGGCTTGTAGGTCTCAAGATGGCTCCCACAGATGTGGCTGCTCTTGGAAGACGCAAAGCCCCACTCTCCAGGTGGGTATCTCTCTTCCTTTGGGTCACCCAAGATGCATGGACTCTAGGAGACCTCTTTCTCCCAACAAAGCCCAAACTTCTCTATAGCCTTCCCCTGACACCAGGTGGTCAAGTCAAGGATTTCCGTTGAGGGAGACCAAAACCTGACAGAAAACCACCCTACCATTGCAAGAGGCTCAGGGCTTGGGCGGCAGCTCGGCCCGTGGTTGCTTGCCACAGCCAATGACTCAATGTGGTTGTGGGCTCCGGTTTTTCACATTCCTCTCTGCGCACAGGGAGTATTTCCACCCACAAACTGGAGTGCACCCACAGCTCGGCACCCTTCCTCCTGAGAAAAGCCTCCAAGAAGACAAGAGAGCCTCAAAGCTGTCATCAACATGCGGGCAAGCCGATGAGCACTTTGCGGTGACAGAGGGCCTGTCTTCATGAGCTGGCCTGCCAAAAATGTGTCTCTCAAAATGCCGGCAATGACATATTTTTGGGAGCTGGCTGCCTCCTACTTCTCTGGAGCTAGAAAGGCTCTAAAGCCAACGATCTGTCAAAGCCTAAGGGCTGTAAACATGTGGTTTTGCCACCCAAGGTCTTTCTCCTTGGCTTTTGCCTCTGCCATTCTGGGATTGGGTGTTTTCTTTTTTCTTTTTTTGAAGAGTCTGTGGGAGAGGGCAAATTTAATACAGCCTATGGTTCCCTCCGCCGCTTGGGCCTGCAGCTACACCACTTTTAGGCCAAGAACAACACAAGAGTTGGGAGGTTTTGCCATGAAGCCACAGGCTTGGGATGCAGGACATCTCAGCTCCTCTCCACCACAACGTTTGCCAAACTCTGCCCATAATTCATCTGTTTCTGAGCCCCTGGTGGAAAAAGGTCAGGGTTTTTCAGGTGGACCTTGTCTATACTAAATTAGGAGGGCATGGCAAACCTATTTTATGTGGTGTACATTGTATAACACCAAGCACAATTGAGATTGGGTCATTCCCAAGAGGGGTTCAACTAAAAGTGCCTGTAATACCCCATTTTTTTTAGAGAGGGAGAAGAACAAGCATTCTTGGTTATCAGATCTCCAATGCCTTCCTTTGGTAGCCCAGCTCTAAACCACGTCAGATGACGTACTCCTCATAGGGAGGTTTGTGTTAGGATTTGATTAATATTTAATCTAGATACAGACTCTTAAGGTAGTGCAATCACAGGAAAAACCATCAAAGCCTTTTTTTTTTTTCCCAGTTGCTGACTGGGACTCTGAGATTTCCCTTCCTCCTCCATTTTTGGCTCTTCAAGGCACAAAAGCTGCTCCATGGTGTGAAATCCCGGATTAGACTCAGCTTGCTACATGCTGCTCAAGCTTTTGGCTTCTTCTCTCATCCCCAGCAGACAGAGGGATTAATTTACTCTTCCTTTTTCAGCAGACTTTGACACAAAGCAGCTACTGCTGCTCCTTTTGCTTCCTCTTCTCTAGAGACCTTGCAAAGATTGCGCAAGCAGGGTTGTGTTTTATTAGGCTTCTGATCGTTCTCAGGATTTTTCCTGATTTATCCTCCAGATCGGTCTTGAACGAGGTGCTCAAAAGCAGACGTACAGGTAGGACCTGTCTACAATAAAGGCTGAGCTATCAAAGACTCCCGTTATAATCAAACGTGAGGATGAGACACCTGCAGAGGGTGAATCACTGGAGATCAGTACCCAAGATAGCACCGGCAAATTGTCCTCTGCGGGTGCATACTCCTCCCCACTGCCAATGGCAGGAACCAGGTGGAACCCGCTTAAATTTAGATGTCGCAGGATTTCAGTTGGACACAGGATGGCATGGGCTGAGGCGACCTTTCATGCTCATTGAAGGGGGTGTGTATGTTTTTTGGCCCCCCCCCCCCCCCCCATTTATTCATCCCCATAGGAAGCTGGTGTGAACGCATGCAACAGTCTGGCATTGCCTGGATGCAGTGCCAGCGAGCAAACAGGATCTGCCTCCCCTTTTTGATATTATTTTATTCTTTTTTCCCCTTTTTCTTTTCTTTTTTTTTTTCTTTTCCCCCACAAAGCATTGGTTTGATTCCAGGACATTTTTGAAATAGCTTTCAGAATTAGCAGGAGGTGGGGCAGGGAAGAGATGTGCTTTGGAGCTAAGCTGGGGATATACAGGCTTAATTCGGCACTCCAAGGGGAGCTTGGTGATGCAAACGGGTGGCGAAGGCACTGAGCTGAGCAGCTGCAATACCATCTTCTCCGGGGCACGCGGGAATGTCGGCGTGACTCAGAAAGCCGCTGTAGCTGCTGCTGGGAGAGGAGCTAGTCTGAGCCCGTCGCTGCACGTGAGAGTGGGCAAGGGAGGGCAGGCAGGGTTAGGATCGATGTGGCAGAGGTAGGGAAGAAAGCTGTGGCTTCTCAGAGCGAGAAATTAGCTTTGGAAACAGCGGCGTTGCTCACTGCGGCCTGGCAGCACAAAAGGAGGGGAGGAGGAGGAGGATGGGTGGGGACTATCCATCGCCATCCTCATTCTCCAAGCGTGGAGTCCAGTGTCACCTGGGCAGGGGCCAAGGCTGGGGTGGGAACGGGTCTGGCCCATGCGTGGGTGGGTGGACATACAGCTTGTTGAGCTGGGTTCCCCCCACATCACGGCCCGTGGGCCAACCCAGCCTGACTTGAATGGCATAAGTTGTGGCGATCTACACAAGACCTGCTCTGTGAGACGTCTCAGATACCCTGGGGCATCTGAAACAATTCCAGACATATGTGTGGCCAACCCACGTAGTTCTTTTGAGTCCAGCTGAGTCCTTGAACACTCATGTAATCTTAGAAGTCTACAGGGAAGGTGTCTTCTGTGAACTGTATCAGCCATGCAGAGGAACGTATGCTCCCCAACCGTCACAGCGGCATGTTGGTCTCCACCTCAACAATGTTGAGACACAGAAAGGCAGATTCCTTGTGGGATTCAAACACTGGCATTCATAGAGGTGGTGCATGGAGCAGGTGCCCCAATCACCATCTCTTCACGTCCCAGAGCCACTGAGTGCCACCCTAGTCTCTGCATCTGGTGGCCTGGGAGCAAAAACAAAGTGCTTGTGAGCTGCACCTTCCCCATTGCCCCAAGCCTCAAACAGCCCCTCAAAGCATCACAACATGGCAAGGAGGAGGAAGAACCCAACCAATGGGCCATAAAGGTGGGAAGACCTTAGCTACGGGCACCTGAGAGCAGCTTTCAAGAGCAACCTGAGGCTCAGGGCTGCACTGACAGGAGCAGCGATACCAGGGTCCCAGTGGATGAGTTTGGGCAGCTCGGGTCTTGCACAGCTCGTTCCCCATGTGGAGATTTCCTACCATGAGGGCTCAGCGGTGAGCTGGGCTGGGAGGAGGATCTGGAAGAATCAAGACATTCCTGTCAAATCTCTCCTTGTCCTCTTGGGTAAGACTTTATCTTGTCTATCAATGGTCATGAAAGCCTTTTTACTCAACAGACAGACTGATACCTCCAAAAAACCTCCTCCCATCCTGATTTTGCTATCTTAGATGGGCCAGATGGCCCTTACAAGGTGCCCATTTCTCTCCAATGACTCCAAAAGAAGACTGGACAAATTCACGCTGCACACCTAGGGTGAAACATCTCCAGGCCTACACTCCATACCCCTTTGAGCAGGGCAGACGTAAGGTTAGGAGGTGCCCTGGAGAGGTAGAGGATGGGTTGGAGAAGACCAACCTTGGCACCAAGAAAGCCCAGCATTGCTTGCCTTCCCTCTGCAGCTCTTGCCATGTGGAGACGTGCACCTGAAGAGGTCACGAGTTGAGAGGAGCCGTCTTGGCGGTTCGGTTGGCAGAGGAAGCAGGGAGGAGGCAAGGGGGTGGGTTTGTTCTAGGCAAGGAGACAACCAGGCAAAAGAGTCATGAGTTCTTGGCTATGGAGGGGCCCATTCCTTGGAGAGAAAATTACTGGCAAATGGCTGAAACATTGAATGTTTCTCCCCAGCCCTTCCCTTGCTGAAAGCAATATGAAGGCAATTATTAGAGCTACTTCTGAAAGGAAAAGGGGGAGGGAGAGGAGGGGAAAGGGGAAAAAAAAAAAGAAAGGGAACAACCTGGAGAGCTGAAAGCTGCTGCCTGGATGTGGGTTTTCAACAAGACTGCTTGGCACATCTGTTTGCCTAACCCAATGCATCACACAGGCTCCGAAAGCTATAATCAGGCAATTTCAGGGTGTGGAGCTGGGCACTAAATAAGTACTGAGATAAGTGCACGCATTGTTCACACGCCAAGAGTCAAAGAAGTGCAGACGGAGAGACCTGTGTTGGCCCAAGCCATGAAATCACGAGAGCCTTGGGGGCTTGGGGATGGTGAGGACGGTCCCGGGACTGGGTGCCAGTTGTCTTGCAGCAAAGCACCCGCGGGGAAAAGGATGAGCATGAAAAGATTAAAAAAAAAAAAAAAAGGGAAAAAAGGAGGAGAAAGCAGCCTGACTTCTGCCTCTCTGCACCTCCCCACGCCAAAAAAACCCTCGGTGTAAGTGTCAATGGCGTCATCGCAGAAAGGTGGTGCTTGTCACAAATAAATCACCCCTTGCCTTTTAGCTGTGATGATAATTATATGGTGTCTTAAGTATCTGTACAAACTGTCAGGGGAAATATATGGTGAGTAAAGAAACTTGGAGCTTGCTAGCAGGGAAATGTTAAGGTGTCTCAGCTTAGCTGCTACAAAGGAACCTTGTCTGGATTTATTTGGGGGTGGGAATGATGAAAGGTTGGATTCATGTCCTTTCTTGTCCGTCAGGAGCCATTTAATGTGGTTGTATAACCCTAATGGTTTTTTTAAAAGGAAAATTAGAGAATCGGAGGTTTGGGAACACACGCGGTCCAGAGGGAGGGAGGGCAGAGGGCAGAAGCCGGATCCTGGGCAGCTTCCGTAGTGGCGGAGGTGGCCCTCATGGCCAGGACGGCGGGGTGGCAGCACCCCAAGCGTTGCTGCTCGGCAAATGCAAGCCCAGAAAGGGTGGATGGGGCCAGGAACAATGCTAATTCAGGATCAAACCCCACGGGGCAAATGCATGAGTGAACGGCCGTGCAGGACTTTCACCCGCAGGTGCAGATATCATCTGGGGTTTAGGAAATCCCCAGACTGTGGATGCTCGGAGGTGACTTCGTCTGCCACCCGTCTGTCATCGGAGCCCATAACCGCGAGCAGGCAGCAGCTCAACTCAGAAAATACCGCCAACAAGGGCTGACTCCAGCACTGAGAACAACCCCGGCCTCACCACAGGGCCGGCTCAGGCCGTGCTGGGCAGCCATGGCAGCGTATGGCCCTGGTGAGGTGGCACTCCTGCAATTCGGCTGGGCTTTTCCAAGGGCGCCCACCACCGTGGCCTCTGGGCACCCAGTAGCCCAGGTGGGCGTTCTGCATCCGTGGCCATCACAGCACTAAGAGAAGCTGCAGAGACACCAAAAGGGGGTTATGTTTTGATTTTTCTCCCCCCAAACACAATCAATAACTCTGTGCGTGAATCAAGTTTGCCCCCAAAAGCTCCATTTTACAAAATTTCCTCTGTGCTGTTCCTCCCGCAATCCTTTTATTTTCTTTTTTCTTTTCTTTTCCTCTTAGGGCTCCTGGTTTTGGTGAATTCAAGACCTACCCCACACACAGGTTGGGTTCAGGCACAGATATTTTGGTTCTAGGTGTGGCTGCTTACACAAACTATAATTACACCAACAAAACTGCCATGGGGGACATGGTTACAATGGCACCAAGGTGCCAAAGACGGGTATGGAGATAACGAGTCCTCAAAAGACCACGTCTTCTCCAGCAGCTTCAGAAGAAGGTGTCAGCACTGCCTTCCCGGCTTTATGGGCAGGGAAACCGAGGCACAGGGCCATGACTTGCTCAAGGCCAGCCAGTGTCAGGACCAGCCTCACCCCTCGCCGCCGCCGCGTTTCACATTCCTCCCTCTCCTCGGCAGCCCACGGCCGGGAGCTTCTCGCACGATATCCTACGTGAGGGCTCCTGGGTTATTAAGTGGAGCCAGGGCTCGGTGTCGGGAGGGATGCTGCAAGCTCGCACACGCTGGAGCTGGGTTAATCCCTGCCAGTGCGGCTGCAGCCAGGCAGGGTGGCTCCGTGCTGCAGTGGGGTCCGAAATGTAGGGGTTTGGGGCATCTCAAAGATGGGGGGAACTGGGAGGTTGCCAGGGTGTTTTCCCATGTTGCCCCAATGAGATGGGTGTGTGGGTGAGCGGATATTTTTGTGCAGCGATGGGGATGTGGCAGCCCTGTGGCTGTTCCTGTCCTCATCCCAGCAGCCCCGGGGGATGCAGAGGGGAGGGGGGGTCACTCATCCAGGCAGGGCCGGGGACAGTTTGCAAACTGGATGGTGCAGAACATCTCCCCTTGCAGCGTTGCTCTGGAGGGGCCAAATCCCGCTCCAGGGGCTGAATCCTGCTCCAGGAGCTGAATCCCCCCCCAGCCCCCCTTTTCCCACCAGGCATCCCCCCAGCAGCATTATCCATAGGACTGTATCCCACCCAAGACCTGCTGCCCCACAGCACACTCCCCCAACCCCACACCCTCAGCCAATCCCCCTCTGCCATTTGCATTCCTGACCAATCCCCTGCTGCCACCTAGCTCTTCTTCCAGCCAATCCCTTACTGCCACCTGCCCCTGCTTCCAGCCAATCCCATGCTGCTATTTGTATTCCTGACAAATCCCCTGCTGCCATCTAGCACTTCTTCCAGCCAATCCCACACTGCCACCTGCCTCTGCTTCCAGCTAATCCTGTGCTACCACCCGTGTTCCCAGCCAATCCCACGCTGCCCCTTCCAGGGCTATATAAATCCCCAGAGGGCCTTTACAAGCCCCTTTTTTGGGGGGGAAAAAATGGGGGTTTGGGTTAGTAAGGTCACCTCAGAGCCCCCCCTCATCCCATGTGGGGCAAATGGGGCTCCCTGCACCCCCCAAGCCCTCCTCCCTGCCCTGTGCCACCTGAGCTTATTAGGGCCCAGCGTTAATTGCCTTTCAGAGCCAATATGGGCACGGGGGCTCTCATTAACTCCTGCCCAGTGCCACTGCTCTGCCATCATGCCTCATGAAGGTGCCGTTAAAACAAAGCTCATTTGCATGCTGAGCTCCAGGTAACGAGCTCTTCAGGAGCGAGCCAGCATCCCTTTTCTTTTTTTTTATTTATTTTATTTTATATTCCAACCCCCTCCCTCTTTCTCCCCGACTCTCCCCAGTTCCTTTGCTTGTTTATTTATTGGCCTTTTATTGCAACGGATATTTGCATGGAAACTGTTTCCTGCTGTTCCCTTCCCACTCCAAGCCATCATCCTTGGGTTGTGATATTATAGTTTCCATGGCAACGCGTTGAGATGCCACAGAGGACCGCGCTGCCTTCAGGTGGGGAGTCGGGCAGATGGAGCTGGCGAGAAACAAAGAGGGGAGGGAAGAGAACACCCTTTTTTTTTTCCACTGCATCCATGGTGATCCAGAGCTGCGCCACAGCGCCGGGGCGCGATGGTGGGAGATGCCGAGTTTGGAGGTTCGTTGCATGAGGATAAACCGCAGGGCTGAAGGTGTTGGAAAAGCGCTCAGCTCTGTTTAACGAAAGGGCTG
>VZSZ01009111.1:10056-30030 GCA_013398815.1 Ibidorhyncha struthersii
TGCTGTTAATTTCAGCAGTTAGAAGAGGCCCAGCTAAGAAGCAAAGTTACTGAAAAAAATTGGTCCTGTTTTACCTCAAACCAGGATACGGGGAGACCCTCCCGTTGAGTCGAGGTTCAGAGAGGACCCCCTCTCTTTCTAAACTTCTCAGAGAGGAGTCTGGGTGCAGCTGGATCCAATCCTGGTCCCAGACTTGGCCAACGGTTTATATCTAAAGGATTAGATATGCGCAATCCATCCTTAGCTAAGTCACCTACTGAGGATCTGTTGCAGCAAGGAATCTCTGAATCTCGAGAAGCTACGTTGAGCATGGTTCCTACTCAAGGGGATGTCCTGGCGTGCAGCCCGCTGCCGTGCAGGAGCTCTCAAAGGGCTCTTGGGCTGGTCACTGTTTATGGGGATGAGATGATTGACCTGTAGTCATATTTGCATATTGACCACAGTACCAGCGTTGTGGGGAGGTGGGAACATTGCTCAAGTCAGCCCGTGGCTGTTGTGGTGTTATCTGTCTCCCCGAAACCATGTTGAGCTGGATGCAGCCATCATGACTAGACGCACCCGTGATGACCACCACGGGTGGTTGTTGCTTGGACAGGGTTATGGGAGATAAAGGTCAGGTTGGCGGCAGAGCACGCCGTTGCTGAAAACAAAGCTGAGACCCTGCCCTGCCTTGGGTCTCTGGTCATATCGCAGCACGGGGTGGCCCAGAGGGACTGGGGGGTCCTGTAAGCTCTGCCAGCACTTACCTCAATGTAGTGGTCAATGGCCAGGTATGACATTTCCTCCACTGGAGGAAGGGACAAACCCTTCAAGAAGCAGGCTTGTAGGAGGCTTTTCTCTTTGCCTTCCATCACCGTCTCCACTGAGCTGCAAAGAGAGAGAGAGAGGGGCCAGTTGGACACTGGTGCTGGGACCAGTGCCTCGATGCCTCGTGCAGGTGGACACGGACCTCTGGGGCAGGTACTTCAACTCGGTGATGGCATCCATGGCTTTCTGCCGGGACTGGAGCACGGGAGGTGCAGTGCAGAAAATATTCAAGGTCAGGTTGGATGGGGCTTGGAGCAACCTGGGCTAATGGAAGGTGTCCGTGCCCAAGGCAGGGGGGTTGGAATTAGATGGTCTTTAAGGTCCCTCCCAACCTCAACCATTCTGTGATTTTATTGACTTTATAGCCAGCTATGGTGTGTGGATTTCAAGGTCTCGGTGTTTTTGAGCTCGCCAGGTGTGGGGATGAGGAGGAGTGAGACCCAGGCACTTGACCCAAGCTGGACAACAGGGTTATTTCATACCAGGAATGGCGCATTCAGTATAAATTAGGAAGTTTGCTGAGGAGTTTCTCTCTCTCCCTTGATGGCTGCCATCCTGAGAACTTCTTGCCCCAGTGCTGGAACCCTGAGCCCTTCCCTTCCTCCCAAAGCTGCAGTGCTCGCAGTGTCTGACATTTGCTGTCCCTGCTGGGACTGCACAGCTTCTATGGATAGAACGTGCTGAGGATAATCCTTGTGTGTTTTATATTGATATCAGGATCAATATTGGTTCTTTAGTGGTATTACTGCTAATTATCTAGGCTTATTCTATTAGGACAAGAGGAAATGGCCTCAAGTTGTGCCAGGAGAGGTTTAGGATGGATATCAGGAAAAATTTATTCACTAAAAGGGTTGTCAAGCACTGGAACGGGCTGTCCAGGGAAGTGGTGGAGTCTCCATCCCTGGGGGTATTTAACAGACAGGCAGACGTGGTGCTGAGGGACGTGGTCTGGTGGTGGTTTTGGCAGTGTTTGGCTGATGGTTGGACTCAATGATCTTAAAGGTCCCTTCCAACCTTGATGATCCTATGATTCTATTAAATCTGTTTATATTTCAGCCTTCAGGTTTCCTTGTTTTCCCCTGATTCCCCTTCCTGGGTCAGGAGGGGTCACTGGGTGATAGAATAATTGTTGAAACGACAATAAATTGTTGTGGGTTCTTCAAACCATAACAACGGCGCAGCAGGGAAGGCCCCCAGTGCCCCGGGCTTGCAGACGGGCAGGAAGGGTCCCCATCCCGCAGCTTCGCCACCTCATGCTTGCCCAGCTGCCTTTCACTGCCTGTGCCCCAGAGTGGGAGCTACGTCCCCTCTGCTCTCTCCCTCCTTGGGAGAGGCTGCGTTGGGGCCACCTCCCAGCCCTGAGGCAGCATCATGCCCACCACCCATGGGACCTCTGGTGCCAACGTGCCGGGAAAAACATCGTCCTGGTGTTGAGCAGGGTGCGCTCGCTGGCCCCAGCCCTGCCCAGACCAACAGGGCTCCGCACTCACCGATCTGCAGCACTGGAGCATGGACAACCTCGTAGGGCTCCGGTGGAAAGCTGCTGTCCTGGGGAGTCACCACCTCCTCCTGGGCCACGCTGTGGTGGCTGGTGGGGGGTCTCTCCACCACCCTGTGGGAAGGGGGACAGGTGTAGGGGTGGGGAAGAAGGAAGGTTTGACGAAACGCCATGGTGATCGAGGGTTCCTCACCAGCTCCATGCTCCTGCTCTGTCCCATCACCATCCTGTGGGCTGCAGCCGCGCTGACCACATGCAGTGCAGTGGGGTGTCACAATAGTGAGGTTCCCCTGGGGACGCACGGGGCTGGCTCAGCCCTGGGCACTTTGTCCTCATGTCCCCTTGGGACCTCCCCGTTGCCCTCCAGTGTGTCCCAGAGCCCCATGTTCAACCACTGCACCATGCCCCCAGGATGTCCCCTTCCTTTCGGCACTGTACAGACCCCTGCCTCTCCCCCTCGGCGACATTAAATGGGTACGATCCCCTCAAAACTTAACAGAAATCCTATTTTTTGTTGCTTCAACTCTTCTCCTCCTCCCACCGAAGAGGAAGAGCGCGTGCAGAAAAGAGGGGAAAGAAAATGAAACGTCTTGCACTGAGTTTGCCCTTTTAGGATTTGGAAGCTCCCAGAAATGGAGAATCCTGTCTCACTGGTTGTCTTCTCAGTCTGGTTTGTGACTGTGGTGGAGAATGCCCTCTTACTACTACAGCCTTTCCCCAACTCTGAAAAATCTCTTCCAGCACTGGACCGCTCAGGGGCTCTCCTGAGCCCGGACACCTCTGCAGGACCTTGACCTGTCCCCAGGGGATGGCTGTGTGGTACGAGGAGCCCTGACCTACTGTGGCAGGCTTCAGGGGGAGGATGGCACCCAGCAGGGTACAACTCTAAGGGCCGCCGTCCTCAGCATGCTGGCAGCTGTCGTCTCCCAGCATGGCACTTATGGGCAACCGTGTTGGCCCACAGGAGCAGTTGTCTTCTAGCATAGCCCTACTGTGCGGCCAGGTTGGTCCCCAGGACGTGCCAGGAGCTGTACCATAGAATGGTTTGGGTTGGAAGGACCTTTGAAGACCATCTAGTCCCATGGGCAGGGACACCTCCCACCAAACCAGGTTGCTCCAAGCCCTGTCCAACCTGGCCTTGAACACCTCCAGGGATGGGGCAGCCACAGCCTCTCGGGGCAACCTGTGCCAGGGGCTCACCACCCTCACAGGCAACAATTTCTTCCTCATATCTTGTCTGAATCTCCTCTCTTATTCCATTCCCCCTTGTCCCATCTCTTCCCTCCCTGATCAAGAGCCCCTCCCCAGCTTTCCTGGAGCCCCTATAGGCACTGGAAGGGGCTCAAAGTTCTCCCCGGAGCCTTCTCTTCTCCAGGCCGAACACCCCCAACTCTCTCAGGCTGTCCTCCCAGCAGAGGAGCTCCAGCCCTTGGAGCATCTCCAGGGCCTCCTTTGACATTCTTTCTGGGCAATTCCCCAATTTTTTTGCCTCTGAAGGAGTAATTGCTTCAGAAGCATCTTCCTGCCACTTTCCCCATTTCCATGCTTCCGTCACAGGGAGCTAAGAGTCTTTCCCCAGTACCCTCAACCTCTTAAAACAACCTGGAGAAACGCACCAAACCCCAATCCCGTTTCTGAGAGAGAAATACTTAAATCCAGCACGTCCCTGCCATTGCGTGCTGGCAGGGATGAGGCTGGCGCAGCTCATACTGGTTTTGATGCTCTTCCCCTAACGATAAGATGGACAACCTGAGAGCCAGACAGAACAACAGTTATAGAATGGCCTAAGACCTGTGTCTGCCAGTGGCCCACGGGCCAACAAAAGTGGTAGGCGAGGCTGCTGCAATACCCGCGTTAGGTACTAGGAAGTGTGAAAATACAGCGTTTGCACCTACAGTCCCTGAACCCCACCTGATGCCGCTCAGCCACGCAGCATTTTCATACTTAACATGTAGGAACCCAATAAAAGGGCATGACAGAAATTGCTACTGGCAGAAACTGGCAGGATATTACCAATAAACAGATTTAATGTACAGGTGGGTTGAGCCGCTCGTGATACCCATAGCAATCAGGCTGCATTAATTAAGAAAACGGTGCTCAATATTCCGGCGCTGAGTTTTGTGTCTGGCCAAAGAGGAACGAATTTTGCTTGCCGCCAGAGGTGGGGATGGCGGGAGTGTTTCAAATCGGTGCCTGTAAGGCAGGTGCAGGTGGTTGGACCTCAGTTGTGCCGGTGAGGAGTCTGCGTCCCTGGAAGGCAGAGAGAAGCCAGGGGAAAACCCTGGAAAGCACAGACACCATAATCTCCCTCACAAGAAACATCCATTTGCACAGTTGCACATACATTTTTTTTGTGGGTTTTTTTTTTTTTTCCTTTTTCCCTTTTTTTTTCAAGAAGACAAACACGAGCGTAGCTGCATAGTCTTACCTCACTGGCACAAATATACCTNAAAAAAAAAGGCCTCATACTTTGGCAGTTGGGAAGCCTTGCTATAATTAAAATATAGCACTTAATTGCTGCGGAGTTAAACAGCTTTTGGTAAACTTTTCTTGGTCCCTGCTTTCATAGCCAGACAGGAAAAATATTTTGAGTCTGTTAAAGGGACAATCTTAGGAAAAATACTTTTTTTTTGTTCCATTCATTGCTAAGTAGCCCCGCGGCTTGCAAACCTCTGCTGCCACTAGCTTCCGTTTCTTGAGGTTTAGTAAAAGGCATCAAAATGACAGCAAAAAACATAAAATCACCAACCAATGAGGATGGCAGAGGGGACACTGTTTAGCTGAGGTCACCAGCTCCCTGCAGGCTTTGTAAAAGTAATTGCACAACCAAAACTTGGGGCCCCTCCTGAGATGGCAGCATCCCTTGAAAGGAAAGGAACAATTTGTTATTCCATACGATGTGTTAAAATGACTTGACCAGACACGTTCATATAATTCATCGCTCGGCCGCTTACATTACATGTCATGCAGTATTACAGAAAGAAGAGACTGATATAAAAGCCGTCTGAAGACGCGGTGTCACAGTGAGAGAGCACAACCTGCCTCGAGACACGGAAGCTTTAATCCGTGGGTCCTCAATCAACCATTTCTCCATAAAAAAAGGAAAACAAGAAATACCTTCAGCTTTCAGAGGGGGAGGCTGTGGCACGGCTTTCAGCCCAGCAAAAATGTGCATGCTGAAACGCGTCGCATTTCGACCGGTTTGTGAAGTTTGACAACCCAGAAAGAACAAAACCATGTCTTCTGCCTGCTGATGAAGGCAAATCTGACTACCGAGAGCAAGAGGAGGTTTCTCAAAGACACAGTCTCAACCGCTGTTACAAAGCAAACAATACAAATTCATATTTCTGTGCCACTGAATAATTAGGAGAATGTGCTAAAGTACTTTCAATTCTTTTTTTTTTAATTTAAAGAGGACTTTTTTTTTATTTTAATGGGGAACCTCTACTAATTTTACTTCTTTTGTGAGCAGCATGTATACAACATACCCAGAGCAAAAAAACCCCAACTCAGTGCTGAGAAGCGAGTAATTCTTTATAACAAATCGTTCCTTGAAGAGATGAGTAGTTTAAGCTGCGACGTGGCTCTGCCATGAGAACGGAAGTCCGAGGCTCCTGAGAGTACAATTTTGCTGCTGGTTGGTAACCAAATGAAAAAATAGTGCATTTCACCAAAGACAAACCTAGTAGAATTTAGCTGTGCTGCTGCCTTGATACCAGAGGTGTATGCTATAAAAGAACCAGTAAAAAAATCTTGTAAATCACACACTTAGATTTAATATATTGAAACAAAATAGTTAAGAATGCAAGAACTGTATACAGATTAAAAAAATATTTTTTAAACCATCTGATCTTAAAAATAGACAATAGTAGTGAAGCTTAAAATACAACCACTCGCATTAAAATGTTTCAAGCAATACCACCTTGGTGTGTCCCATTCCATCAAATGGCCATTAAGATAATGTGTCAGTTGTTAAAAAGGTTGTGTTGGTTGGAGTCACTTTTTCACAATCCAAGTCTACAACAGTTTTTCCTTTGATGGAAGAGCCCGAGCATTCCTGGTGCAAACTTTCCCGCCTCTCCGAAAGTTTAGAAGTGGACCGAGCCATCGAGCCACTTTGGCTTCCATTGGTTTGAGAGCAGACATTGTTAACTTTAGTAGTTTTATTTTTGTGGTGGTTGTTGTAGACTTTATATTTCATGAGGAGGATGAAGATGAAAACAAGAACGGAAGCCACAATGATACCCCCGATAATGATGATCATGGTTCCTCCAAGAAACTGTGCGTGAAGGGATCGGCACTGTTTGTATTCTTCCTGGGTCGTGAACTGCACACATCCGATCACTCTGGTTGCAGTCAAAGATGTCAAGCCATCATCATAAACAGCAAGAACACAGAGGTCGTACTCACGGCCTGCAACCAGATCAGTCAAGAAGAAGGATTTACTAGCAGCTGGAATCATCCTGGAAGAGAAAATGAGTACAGTGAACATCCAAGTTGACCGAGCCTAAGGAGAGCTCTTTTGACTATCAGTGCCACTGTGAGGAAACCAACAGAGCAGAAGACGCAGACGGCAAGCGGAGAAAGCAGCAAAAAGCTCACGTTCCCCAGGTGACTCGGTAGGGACAGAAAATACAGGTTTTAGCAATGGCAATACCTTTCCCGTGGCCATTTCGAACAGACACGGACTAGAGTGCCCACGCTTACCGACGGCCGGAGGAGAAGTCACGCGTGACCTATCGTTTCGATCTGCATTATCTTAAATTTCCACAGTTTCAGCAGAAAAGGGCACGGCACGCCCTCTGCAGAATGGAATACTTTCAGCCTTTCAAAAACCATAAGGGAACAGCAGCAACATGCTTAAGGACTTGGATGGCAGAAAAGGATAAAATTAAACACTTTAAAATGTATTTCAGTAATTCTACACCCACAGGAAGCACATTTTGAAGATCAAGGGCAAAAGGCAAATTCAGACCTTTGGTCCACAGATTAACCTTATTTCCATCTTCTAACAGCTTGGTGATGCTCAATGTCTCGTAATCAGGTGAGTGGTAAGAACAATCAGAGCGGACTACATACGCTTGCAAGGAAGTGGTCTCTCTTGTAGCCCGAGAACAGCACGTACTGACTCCCTTACCTTGATGCAACCCTAATATAGAGATTGTTTGACTTCCTTGCCTTGAGGCAACTCTAACACTGAGATTGTTCAGCGTTAATTCCAAATATTCCTTTACCACGAAGTAGCATTGGTACTAAGCCGACAGATGAGGAGGATCCCAAAAGAAGAGCTGTATGCTATGTTACAGGTTCCCTCAGACCCCCGTTGTGACCATACGAATCACAATGTCTCACTGGAGACCAGCTCTCCATACGTTTGGCTCAGATTCCTCACTGGAATAAAATAGCACTGTTGCAGAGGAGTCGGTGAAACGACATCCATTTATAGCAGGTAGGAATGTGGCTTTCTCCTGGCCACAAAGGTGGTGGTGGAGAAGACTACCCACTTGTCATAGAGTCTTTTCCAAGTAGTCATCCATGGGACTACGGACCATACAATGCTTAGACTGGAAAGAAAAAAGAGCCACACCTTCAAAAGAACATTCTCCAAACACATGGCTGCTACCACTTCATCTGTAACAACTGGATTTCTGTGACTACGAAAACAACAACACTCCCTCATCAATGTACATGTCACAGACTCATAAAAATGCAAAAGAAGGAGACCCCCAGAGATCTCCAGCCCAACCTCCCACGCAGAGCAGTACTGTCCCAAACCGCAGATCAGGTCAACCACACTTCTGCATATCCAACACTTGCAAACCTTACGTGAGCACTCCAGGCACCGTTCCAGCATTAAACTATCCTCTTAGTAGGTAATTTTCCCCTAATGTCCGATTTGCATTTCCCAAACCGCAACCCATAACCATTGCCCTGGCTATAATTCATAACAGCAGCTTCATGACCTCCACAGAATGTGGCCACCTTGCTGGGTTTTAAGGCTAACGAGGTGCTTACTGCAGGAAATACAGGGTTTGAGAAGAACCATAGAATCAGAGAGTGGTTAGAGGTGGAAGGGACCTTAAAGATCATCTAGTCCCAACCCCCCTGCCATGGGCAGGGACACCTCCCACCAGCCCAGGTTGCTCCAAGCCCTGTCCAACCTGGCCTTGAACACCTCCAGGGGTGGGGCAGCCACAGCTTCTTGGGGCAACCTGCGCCAGGGGCTCACCACCCTAACAAGCAAGAATTTCTTCCTCATATCACATCTCAATCTCCCCTCTTTCAGTTCAGAACTGCTCCCCATCATCTCATCGCTCCCCTCCCTGATCAAGAGTCCCTCCCCAGCTCTCCTGGAGCCCCTTTAGGCACTGGAAGGGGCTCTGAGGTCTCCCCGGAGCCTTCCCTTCTCCAGGCTGAACACCCCCAACTCTCTCAGGCTGTCCTCCCAGCAGAGGGGCTACAACCCTCGGAGGATCTTTGTGGTCCTCCTCTGGCCCCGCTCCAACAGCTCCGTATCTCTCCTATGTTGTGGGCCCCTGAGCTGGAGGCAGCACTGCAGGGGGGGTCTTCTCAGAGCAGAGTAGCTCATGTTGAGCTTCTCATCCACCAACACCCCTGAGTCCTTCTCCTCAGGGCTGCTCTCCATCCATTCTCCACCCAGCCTGGATTTGTACTTGGGATTGCCCTCACCCACGCGCAGGACCTTACACTTGTCCTGGTTGAACCTCATGAGGTTGGCATGGGCCCACCTCTCCAGCCTGTCCAGGTCCCTCTGGATGGCATCCCTCTCCTCCAGCATGTCTACCTCGCCACGCAGCTTGGTATCATTGACAAACGTGCTGAGGGTGCTTTGACCCCACTGTCCACATCACCAACAAAGATATTGAACAGCAGTTGTCCCAGTACCGACCCCTGAGGAACACCACAACAGAAGATGGCACTGTTTAAAAGACCAGTGAAGCAACAGGAGTGGAAACACCATAGAGAAAACATCTTTCTAGTCTGCGCATCTGCAAGAGGGAGGTGTAGCTGCAAAAATTATGCAAAATACTGTTTTCTCGCTTAACGTCCATATTATTTGCCTCATTCAGCAGCCTTTGAGGCTCACTTTTCTTCTTTCAACTTTGCATGACTGTCAGGATTATTCCATGAAGAGCTCAGTATTGACATTTGACTAATTACCACGGAAAGCTACGTACAGCCTGTGCTGCATCGCAGCCCGCCTGGCTGAAATACTTTTATAGTCACTGTCATCAAAAAGGGGAGGTGCCAAACGAAGGCCTTTCTCATCTCCTGTGCAAATCCTCTGCACCAATGTTCAATGAGACTCAATATATCTTTGATTTCTACCAGTTTTTCTGGTAATACAAAGCTTTTCACAGCTCCGTAAAGAATGAGAAGCATATAGTCTTGACAAGGTAACAAGATAAGGTTTCTTTGCTGGCTAAGCAGTTATTCACAGACATGTCTCCTGGGAAAGGTAGCTATTTTGGCACATTTCGGAAGTTTCACGGAAACCTCTACAAATGAGTAAGGACAGCTCACAACTGAGTAGGCAATCTACCTACAGCCATGTCAGTAGTTAACCGCTGCATGTTTTCTCACTTACACCCGCGAAATATTTACTTCTGCAGTAGACGATAGTCTTCCCTCTACCGTATTTACTTTATTTCAGTAATGCTATACATAAACAAACAGTGGTCATTCCTCATTCTACCAGAACCCACAGAGAGCGGCAGCAGGTTGAAGGAAGTGATTACTGCCCCTCTGCTCCGCTCTGGGGAGACCCCACCTAGAATACTGTGTCCAGCTTTGGAGTCCTCGGCATCAGAAGGACGTAGACCTCTTAAAGCAGGTCCAGAGCAGGTCCGGAAGAGGCCATGGAGATGCTGCGAGGGCTGAAGCCCCTCTGCTGGGAGGACAGCCTGAGAGAGTTGGGGGTGTTCAGCCTGGAGAAGAGAAGGCTCCAGGGAGACCTCAGAGCCCCTTCCAGTGCCTAAAGGGGCTCCAGGAGAGCTTTGGAGGGACTTTCTTGATCAGGGAGGAGAGCCATTCTGAACTGAGAGAGGGGAGATTGAGATATGATATGAGGAAGAAATTGTTGCTTGTGCGGGCGGTGAGCCCCTGGCGCAGGTTGCCCCAAGAAGGTGTGGCTGCCCCATCCCTGGAGGTGTTCAAGGCAACCTGGAGCTGGGGGGAAGTGCTCTGCCCAGGGGATGAGGGTGGGACTTGATCATCTTTCGGGTCCCTTCCAACCTAAACCACTCTCTGATTCTGTGGTCTTCAGAACAAACATTTCCATTCGCACTTAGTTTGACCTAATAACAATTTAAGCGCCATTGTCTAGATTGTGGGTTTGTTATGAAACATATTCAGGATGCCACAAGATCTTCGACAACCCAAGTGACTGGGATTTAGGGGCACTGTGATTCTAAGCAGGGTAAAGCTTATCAAGCTCTCCGTGGAATTATTCCATCTCAAACTCAGAGCTTGCGGCAATCAAAGTCATTTAGTTAAGTAATTAGTTTGCATGAAAGACATTTCACAATAGCGGTACAGAAAGCAAAAAGCCGTGGCTGCCAGGAGATTCTCAAATCTCCAGGGATGCCAAAACCTTTCACTTGGCTATTCTTTTGGGAGGTTTTGGTCTTTTTTTTTTTTTTCTTTAATGCTTCAAGAATTGTTGTTCTGTTATTTGACAAGAACTACCCACCAGTCTTTTCTCAAAAAAACCCTTCATTTACATTAGGGTTTCACCAGGAGTGATCTTCCTATTACTTATAAAAGCTGCCGAAACCGTGGGGTTTCTACACAATTCGGCCAAATCACTTTTTGTAGCTGGAAGCGTACTCCCTTTTCTCTTACCTCTCTGATGTCACAGCATCTGCCTGGGCGTGGTGGTGACCCACAAGCACCATCTTTCAAAGGGATCGATAGCAGAACGGTGTCTCTAAACGTTTTAAATGAACGCTGCTAACGCAAACTGGTTTCGCAGCACTAACATCTATAGAACGTGATCCATGCCAGCGCTTCCCCTGCCGTCTGTGGTCAGCCACTAACAAGTTAAGCCCTTTGGTGAAAGCTCAAGTGTGAAACCCGCTCGCAAAACTTCTGACAAAGCGTCATGTTGTGAGGTTGGAAGTATTTCCAAGCAACGTTGTCAAGAACAACAAAATAAACCGAGCAGCTCGAAACAGAGACAGAGTCTTTCGTTTGGGCTCTAATTGATAACCATGCTACCCGTCGCGAAAACGTAGTACCGTGGCCAGACTGCCTCAAATTAAATCACTTTTACTTTGGCCAACCCCTCTGCCCCACAATCCAGCGCCACCGTTTCGGAAGTCTGATGAACGGAACTTCTTTTCCACCATCTCAGGGGTTCAGTTGGGAGGGGAAGGGTGAGGGTGGAAGGAAGGGATGGGCAATTTGAGGTGCTGGAGGGACCCCAGTGACAGGAGGTCTTTTTGCACCGATTCTGTCAACAAACTCCTGAGCACCCAGTTTACTCGGCTGATTAAAGGGATTAAAAAGCAATGGGTATAGAGTCTGGGTTTTTTTTCACAGAAACACCCACTGAGACCCAAATACGATCTCTGACATCTGTGGAGGGAAAAAGAACAACAACAAAGACCATTCTAAGATAGCATAAGATCCTAGAGCATTACCGAAACCAGGCTGCATTTTTCAAAAGACTTATTTTCATGTGGTTGATGCTACGCTCTGGAAATGAAATGACCATGCACCAGAAGATACAGACAGTTAGGAGGCATTGATGACAAGTTTCTCATTTATAGAGCTTTCACACAAATCACACCAAAATTTTTGATAGAAGCGATGACAGCAATTGATTCTTATTCATAGTATTTAAAAAAAAACGTACTTCTACATCAACACTATGAAAGGAAAGGAGGATGTTGGTGGGTGAGAAGCTCAACATGAGCTGGCAATGTGTGCTGGCAGCCCAGAAAGCCACCGGCAACCTGGGCTGCATCCCCAGCAGTGTGGCCAGCAGGGCGAGGGAGGGGATTCTGCCCCTCTGCTCCACCGTGGGGAGACCCCGCCTGGAATACTGTGTCCATCTCAGGGGCCCCCAACAGCAGAAGGACACGGAGCTGTTGGAGCAGATCCAGAGGAGGCCCCGGAGATGCTGCGAGGGCTGGAGCCCCTCTGCTGGGAAGACAGGCTGGGAGAGTTGGGGGGGTTCAGCCTGGAGAAGAGAAGGCTCCGGGGAGACCTCAGAGCCCCTTCCAGTGCCTAAAGGGGCTCCAGGAGAGCTGGGGAGGGACTTTTTACAAGGGCATGAAGTTCTAGGAGGAAAGGGAATGGCTTCAAACTGGAAGAGGGGAGATTTAGATGAGATATCGGGAAGAAATTGTTGCCTGTGAGGGTGGTGAGCCCTTGGCGCAGGTTGCCCCGAGAAGCTGTGGCTTGCCCCTTCCCTGGAGGTGTTCAAGGCCAGGTTGGACGGGGCTTGGAGCAACCTGGGCTGGTGGGAGGTGTCCCTGCCCAGGGCAGTGGAACCAGATGATCTTTAAGGTCACTTCCAACCTAAACTATTCTATGAGTTTATGATTCTATGTTTTCCTCCTCCAAAAAAAGTACAGCATCTTAAATATTTGGGAAGCAAAACAGTGATATTTTGTATTTGAATGATCCCTCCGTCAAGCTACAACAGCCATCCATCACTTGCACCTGCAAGGTGTTATTTTTATAAACCAAGATGAAGCTCCAGCAGCAATCGGTGCCAAAGTAGGAAGTTACCCTGAGCATCCTCTTTAACAAAGGTCATGGGGTGTGGGAAGGAGGGGAATGACAATGGGAAGTGACCTCTGGGGTTTGAGGAATCCGGCTTTGTAAGGGCAATCCCAGGTTAACACAGCACAAAGTCAGCTATGAGAACATAAGGCTTTACCCCACAAAGGGAAACCTGAAGAAGAGGTTTCTAAGGAGAAACTCCCTGAAGAAGCCTGGAAACTGCCATGACAACTGCCGTGCTGCAAGATAAGGAAAAAAACCTACCAAAAATAAAGCCAAAGAGTGACAAGTCATGTGATCCCCTATATTTACAGATGTCGGGTAGCTCCCGTATTTCTGGACTTCCATTGGTATACCCTCCTTTTTGAGGAACAGCTGCTGGCTAGGTGAAAAAACTCAAACATGACCATTTGTCCAAGATTTCCTCCCAACAAACAGCCACCGCTCCCCTGCGGACTTGCTGGATAACCATAGCAATCCCGACATCCTCCAAAATCACAACAGGTACTGCACACCCACACACCGACTCCACCGGTTGAGAGGCATGTTGCCCCACCTGCCAACAGGAGTCCATCCATAGGGTGGAGCGTGCAGGGTCTGGCATGTCAAGGACACCCAGGAACGACCCATAAGGAGCTACAAAACCTCTTTCAGACTTCCCCGTTTGAGATCTAGCGTGGTCCTGAGGCTTTCCATTGCGCTGCACTGAACTAATTTAAGAATTGTTGAGCAGACGTAGCGTGGCTGAGTCCAACTGCTTTTCACGCAACAGATGTCATCATTGCTATATCGATCTGGCAATATATCACCTTTTCCCCAAGAGTGACAGCTCTGCCCTTTAAACAACGGTACTTTGTACTCTGTATTAAAAGCAGGCTGCCTCTCAATTTCTAAGTTTTCCTCTCAACAGAGAAAACAAGGGCATATTATCAGCAGTTTTATGCAATATAGAGTCTCTCAATTATCTATAGAGAAGCATCACTATTAAATACTCATCTTCTAATTTATGGCATGTAGTTGCAGCTAATTAAAGTTAGATGATCACTAGCTATGAAAGATTAAATTCAATGCTTAGGAGACTATTGCCTTTGATGTTATGAGATCCAGCTCCTAATTGACGAGGACATCAGTCAGATTGTTATGAAGCATTAGTAATCCGCTGCTTATGTCAACTGTGGTACAAACTGAAGTTTACCCAGCCTAGCTCAGAAATACAGAATCACTTTTTTGTTGTTGTTGTTGTCATTATTTTTTAAATGTATAATATTTGCCACTAGTATTTTAGTATGGAAAGGTCAGCTCTGCTGATACCTCTTCCCCAAGACTAACAACAGAAACCTGGGCAGGACACTTGAGCAACGACAGTTAAACTAAAATTACAGCACCGTGAATCCCAGTTGCACAGGATCTGTAATCAGCATCAAGACTGCAAGTTGTGTAAAGAATACAGACCCATTTCTATCTCAGAGAGAAGGAAAAGCTGCACTAAGTGGCTGTTACAGTGCTCAATTCACACCATACACGGCTGTACAACAGTTTCCAACCTTTCTTCTGAAAACAAACGAGACTCTTACTTTCAATATTGATGTTTTCTGCAAATTGCTACCTACACCTTAATTTACTGATTCAGGATTGCTGCTGCTCATCTTGCCAGGTGCTTCACTCAGGTGCAATTTTCTTTCGCCATAATTAATGTCTGCCTTCAGTTTTGCTCACCGTTCTTCACCCCCGTGCCGGGAGATAGGTCAGCGTGAGAGTTTCTGTTTCGCGGAAGGAGAGGAGTTAAGCAACTCAGCTGAGACAACACAGAAACCAGCGGAGCCAGAAACGCAACTCCTATTTTCCTTTCCACATTTGCTGCTGGGAAAAAGGCCGCGTGGCTGTGTGTTGTCACTCTCCCAAACTGGGGAATGATGGGGAGGAAGTACGGTGCACTTATGGGCGAGCGCACACAGGCGGCGTAAGCATGTGCGGGGCACATACGTTATTCTCACATACGTGAACGCATAATTTGATTGCAGTCCAAAGGGAAAATTAGGGGGAGTAGCATCTCCCTCACTTTACTTCCACAGGCTCCTAGCACGGACACCGATGAACGCACACTTATCAACAAATACTTATCGAGAGGGAGAACGAAATGGAAAGGTGAGGAAAAATAAAGGAGTCAGGGGAGCAAGTTAAATTCTCAAGATAAAGCAAAGTTGCCATAGCAACTGCTCTTCCCGTGGTACCACTCAACGTGACGGCAAGCGGCGGGTTTCTCATGCATCCTGTGCCGCTTAATACTTTTTTTCCAGGCAACAAGCTATTGCCTGCCAGAAATAAATTACCTGTAGGTAGAAGGAAGGTTTTCACCTTCTGTAAAACTCCTTTGGCAGGACTGAAGCGCTGCCGCTGCTGGGTGTGCTGCTACACCTCCGTCTACATCTTGGTATGTCACCAGGCTGGCTCCGTGACACTGATGTTTACATACCTTACCCAAAAACACGGAGTCTGAGAGGGGTCTTGACCATGCAAAAGGGTCAAACAAATCCGGGGACTCCTGTTTCTCCAGCGCGTGTTAACGCGGTCAACATAAAACACCCCGGCATTTAGAACTTGAAGTAGCAGCGGTTCAGATGACTGCAAACGCCAAATTGCTGCCCAATTACCATCCCTCTCACTTAGCACAAAACTTCCTTTAAGGATCTATGTTTGGTGATTACTCTCTGTGGGAACTGAACAAGAACACAAGAATTTTCATCTTTGAGAGGCCCATTATACTACGGTCTATTACATTGC
Source organism: Ibidorhyncha struthersii (assembly GCA_013398815.1). Classification (NCBI taxonomy): domain Eukaryota; kingdom Metazoa; phylum Chordata; class Aves; order Charadriiformes; family Charadriidae; genus Ibidorhyncha; species Ibidorhyncha struthersii. The sequence goes on from VZSZ01009111.1 coordinate 25,898, forward strand.
GTTAATTGGAATCGCTGCGCTGTGATTTGAAGCATCAAGGACTTTATGGTTCTGCTGCCAACCTGAGCCTCTTGGTTAGCGGGAGCCTGGGCTGAGAAAGGGGCACAGAAACACAGTATTCTTCCCCATTTCGTCTTTAGGCATGAGGCCACTCAGCAGCAGCAGTGTATTCAATGCTACAGATTTATTAACAAGCTACCACGTGAGCCGCTCGTTTGTTTTTAAGACTTTAGAAAGTTTACAACTCCTGGCAAACAAATTGCAGCCATTGTAAGAGGGCTGCCAGCTTGGCTTACCAGCTGTTATGGCAAAGGATGAAAAATCCCATTAAATGACTTTCTTATGCCACTGGCTGTGCCTGCCATGCACCCACCGGCTCTACCTGCTTCTCACTTTGCTCCCTTCGCTTAACCTCCTTGTGGGAGAATTGAGTAAACTCCCGTTAGAAACCCCAGCCACAGCCAGCGAGACATCTCCACTTCACGTTTCCCTTCCTTCTGCAACTTTGCAGTTCTTTCAAACGGCAGTGTCACAAATGTTCTCACAGCTGACAATTAAATGAGGCTTCATCTTCCTGCCAGCTCCTCACCATCCCTGTCAGATACCAATGAGGCATCCTCCCACCCCCTCTTCAGAGACCCTTGCTCACCCTCACCAAGTCTTCCTGCTTCCTTTCTAGCACGTAGCCATGACAACGGGGGGATGGATGGCATCCTTCCTCAAAGAGGCTCTGGTGATGGGCATTTTAACAGGAGACTTCTGAAAAGCCCAAGTGACTGTTAAAGTCTTCATGCAATGTTCATACACAGTTCCATTTATTTTATTTTTTTACAAGAATTTGCTTGCCATTGTTGGCGTTTGAAATAGGAATCCCAGCAGAACAACTATCTTACGTTCCTTTCCTTAGGGAACTGCTTGCTAAAGCAGTGTATTTGAACCCAAACTTTAGGGGATGTTTCTGAAGCTGTTAGATGTCATTCTTATCTCGCTTACTCGGCTCCAAACTTTAGTGCAGCCAGTGGCCTATGAAAAATCATTATCACTCAGGTTTAGAGAAGTCACCATCCTGACAAAGCACGCAACTGTGAAATACTGGACAAGAGGAAACTGCCTCAAGTTGCGCCAGGGGAGGTTTAAGATGGATAATAGGAAAAAATTTCTTCGCCGAAAGGGTTGTCAAGCACTGGAACAGGCTGCCCAGAGAAGTGATGGAGTCGCCATCCCTGGAGGTGTTTAAAAGACGGGCAGACGTGGTGCTGAGGGACGTGGGTTAGTGGTGGGTTTGGCAGTGTTGGGTTGATGGTTGGACTCGATGATCTTCAAGATCCCTTGCAACCTAGACCATTCTATGATTCTACGTTAAATCCGAATCAAACGCTAGCTCCCACTTTAAAGTCATTTTGCCCCTCCTTACCCCTTTCACCCCCAGTTAATCACAAACAAAAGCCAATAAACAGAAAAGCAGATAATCAGAATCTCAACCAGCCCGGCATGGGGGAGCAGCTAGAAACCTAATCTGCATGCCGCCCACAGAGACTTAACATCAAACAGTTATTCCCAAGTGAATTTTATCAAATAAACTCCAAGCGGACAAACATGAAACCCACACAAAATGCAGAACCTAAAACTTTCCATGCGGTCTTCGGTTCGTACCAGTGGGGTTTGTCCCCGTGACACCCCAAAAGTGGAGAAAAGGCAGCATGCAGCAACTAATGCGGGCTGAAGATTTGGCGTAACACGGTAGGGCCATACCTGTATAAGCAGAAAGTTGCTTTGGGCATCTCACAACTTGGGGCATCTTGATTTTTTTCTCTCCCCCCCATATTTTTAAGTAAAATAATTACCCTTAATCAGCATAAAATGTAACTAAAATTTCCATCTCAATTTCCTTAAATGTTAACAACTAAGATAATGCTCATCAGCTTCGCTTGGCCCATTAAACTGGACTATGAAACTTAATTACGTCTGTAAAGAGTTTAGAGATCCTCAAGAGGCGGCACAGAGGCAGATGTATTATTAGTTTTAATAGTGTAACTCCGAAACAATGGGAGTTTAACGAGCAAAGTCTAAAGCATCGTCTCCTCATCCTCATTTACTGTTACCGCTTGCGAGGTAGCTCTCGTTACACGGAATACATCAAACTACGCTACCCTTTTTTCTTAATTTCACTGAGGCATGTGAGCAGGGTTACCTGTACACGAGGATGTCATCGGCAGAACTGTTGTACTGAATCTGGTACATTCGAATCCCAGGGAGGTGGTGCTGAGAAGGCCACTGGATAAGAGCAGAGGAGGACGTCAGCTCAGCGACCACAACCGCCTTCTCCTGCTGAGCCTTCGTTTCGTTTGGAAAGCTTGACTTGGCAGATATGAGAATATCCGAGGGGCCAGGCTCCGCGTCTTTATCGCAGTTGGTGCTGTTAGCAAGGTTGGGGTATGGGGTAACGAGGAGTTCGACTGGAGCTGTCGACTCTCCCGCAGCATTCGATGCTATGCAGGTAAACGTGCCCTTGTCAGTCAAAGCGGTAACCAAAATATCCAGAGTACCATTTTCATAAGAAATCGTCCTAGACGTGTTAGAGACCAGCTTCCCATCGGGCGAGATCCAGCGAACGTAGGGATCTGGGTCGCCAACAGCTTTACACTTCAAAGAAACGCTTTGGCCTTCTGTCACTGTTAGTTTTGGGGTTCGGTGCGTTATCATCGGAGGTTCACAGACAAATTCCTCCTCCTTAATAGACCAAAAGTATTTGCCCATCAGTTCTGGTGGAGAGGCGCAGGTTTCTAGATCGTCTTCTCTGGTGAGACGTCTCAGCCACACGAGTTCGCAGTTGCAGTGCAAAGGATTCCCTCCGAAGCTAAGCACCAGGGAGGACAGCGGAGATCCTTTAGACTTGGCGTAGACGGGTATTCTGGAAAACAAAGGATCAGGAGGGATCTTTTTCAACTTGTTGGAGGTCATGTCTAGGCGGGCGAGCTTGTGAAGGTTTGAGAAGATGCCCTCTGGCACAAACTCAATGAGATTATGATCCAAACTGACCGTATTGACATTAGAAAGTTTGGCAATTGTTTCCCAAGGAACGTTAACGAGGTTGTTGTAGGACAGATCCAGGTCTTCAATTGTTTCAATAAAGTCATCAAGTGACCCAGGAGAGATATAGTTTAATTGGTTGTTACTAAGTATCAAATGCCGAAGGTTAATTAAACCTTTGAAATGATCTTCATTGATGTAGGTCAGTCTGTTACTATCCAAGTGTAAGGCGTGGAGGCCTTTAAGATCAAAAAATGCGTAAGGCATGATTTGACTTATTGTATTCCTCGATAGCGTCAAATGAATTAGATTAGTCATGTTTGCAAAATCTTTTCTCCTAAGTGTAGTGATAAAGTTATCCATTAACCTTAGTTCTGCTGTTCTCCTGTCAATGCTGGGGGGCACAAAGAGGAGCCCCGTCTTCGTACAGAGAATTGTGAAGGATGGAGACAGGTTTTGACACATGCATCTTTTGGGACACATCATGGCCTTCACCGCTGTGCTAATAACCAGTAGATAGACAACCAGCCTTTCCATCGTAAGAAAAATAACAGACCTAAAAGGAGGGGGGAAACAAAGAAGAAATCCATGTAAATATATTTTAATCGGGCATTAGAAATCAGTTCACATTGATGTTCTCGTTATAAGTTGACCTGTGCAAACTGGAAACACCTTCCGAGGCAATAACGAGATTAACCGCTAACATTAACTCGGATGTTTTTAGAGCTGAGAGCTTCTAGTTCTGGCTCCGCTCTCCTCCTGACAGCAACGCTTGAGATTGACCGCGAGGCAATGGTCCGTCATGACCGCTGCTCTGGGATGCGCTATCAGGGTTGTCTACCTACCAGCAGCTCTTCACAACCACCGGTGTTGACAGTCGTACTTTAGCAGGTGGAACAAAGCAAGATGCAAAAACGATACTTGGTGACAGGAACGTGAGGAGGGAAAAAAGCAAATACAAGATTTCTGGGGGGGTTAAAAGTACCATCTACATAACTTTACATGGAGCCGACTGTTTGCTTGGGCTACAACCTCATTTCAACCTGCGCATCACTTCATTACTTTGTGATTCTGCTCCCCTCACGTTTTTTTTTTTTTTTTTT